>JAJAGP010003098.1:18979-84957 GCA_025084515.1 Ancistrus triradiatus
ATTTAAAATGGTTCTACTAGCCTAAGTGGTCTGTGTTATACCGGTTTCCCTACAAAGCTTTATTTTTATTAGTAGAAATACATTAGGTTACTGTGTGATCCGGCCTAAAAAACATGATATTATATATTTTTTCCAGATCATCAGCCTCTATACTGAACCTTAAGAACAACTGTTGGACATTTGAGGGTACATTTAGAAAGGAAGAAGAGTAAAAATGTACCTGTAGACTTCTGCTTAAAAGGGTTTGGTCAAAATCCATTGACTTTATTTCACAGTGCAGAAAACCAACACTGTGCACAAGAAAACTCAGTGTTCAATGAACCCCTATGTTCAGTTACACTTAAGAGACTACGAAACAAGCTGTCATTCATCACTGGGGATATTGCCATGTACATAAGAGACACATGTATTACCTACTCAAAAAGAAAGTAACATCAGTGTACTAACTTGCAATACATACATGTTTGTTCCAAAAAAATCATTCAGTAATGACCCCTAAATACAGTGTTAAACTACACTCGGTGTACTCAAAACACGACATCATTCATCACTAAAGACATTGCCTTTCATAAAAAGTCACACTCACAAAGCATCCTAATAAGCTGGAGTTTTAAATCCCGTCACACAGGTGCCCTGCTTAAGAGTGACCTTTCTCAACCATAATGTTTCTCCAATATTTGAGGGCAAAACAACATCAGTTATATCACAAGGAGTTAAGTGTACCTGAATGGACTAGCTTTTCCTGTAGTGATGAACAGGGTTCGATATAATACATTGGCACTTCACTGAATCATTCGCATTTAAGTGACATCATTCATCACTGAAAAAATTGCCATGTACAGAAGAGTCACACGTATTGTAGACGCACTACTAAACTGAAGTTTTAACTCCAACAAACACTTTAACTTCAATTGTGATGTACCATGATTCTCTTACGAAAAGCAAGAGTACAGTTTCACATTTCAGGGTACCTTTACATTGTTTGGACCATAAAGAGAAAACATGCTGGTATAGACAGCTACTCCAGTCTTACACGACCTAACACTACACACTCTAGTGTTGACTTAACCTGCAAACACTGCTAAACTCGCTCCATGTATGGCATCACTCTTCTCTGAACATATTGCCCTGTACAGAAGATCAACCTGTCTTACTCAGAAAGTAGCTTTACACTGGAGCTAGGAACTCCATACAGACTTGCCACTCATGTGGTCCTTCAAGGATGACCTTCCACTATAATTCTTCTCTAACTTGCTTACTAACTAACATAATTTTAGATTTACATTGTACCATAGAGAGCAAAACAAACACCAAAACCTTTTATTTAAATACTCTAAGAGAGCATCGCCTTTTGTAAGTAGCAAACAACTCTGCTGTTGAAGAAAGCGTTCAGCAACAGCAGAGCTTGATAACATTTCAGCAGAAACATGCCGCTCCTGATCAATAATTGACGGCGCAAGCTCTTCAGTAACGGCGGCCACCTGTGTGTGGATCTGGATAGAAAGCCGCTGGTCATCGCTACAGCACGCCGTGAGACGTCGAAGCTGCGTATAAACATCAAGCTATCTACAACCCTAACACGCACATCTTCCAAAACCCTGGTAGCTGTGTCTTCAGCTCCACTCGCTCTGACTCGGGTACTGTCGCTACTTACGTGTAGTGCTGCGGGAAGCGGAGCGTCGCCGATCCGGAAGAGGACACGATCAGGATCAGCACCATTTGAAGCGAGAACAACCAGAGCAGACTCCAGGATTGAGGACCGAAGCTCGCCATTTTCCGCGTGCGAAAGCGCGAAGGAGGACAGTCGCTTCTAGAGGTGCGCCGTGGTCTTAGGAACGGAGATCCGAGCCGCTCAGTGTGAATGAACGTGTTGTGTAAGCTGACAGTTCGAGATACGGCGAGAAGCTGCCACTGACACACTGAGACTGCCGCCGTCACCGCTACTGCTGACCAGCCTTATTCTCTCTCTCTCTCTCTCTCTCTCTCTCTTCTCTGTCGCTCCCCCTCTTACCCCATTCTCAAATTGCGCATGCGTGATGTGACTGAGGTACTGTATGAGGGAGTGGTGGCTTGGTGAATATTTTTGGTTTAGGTCTTTCTGGCCCACTTTTTAACTTCTGATTTGTTTTGTTAGTATAAACTAACGTTCAGTTCAGCGTTTGGCGTGCTCGAATTGAGGTCGTTCGTAAACTTCTTGGCTTGGTGTCAGGGTCTCTCTCGGACCGCCTCAGGTCACTGTCACTCAGGTGTGACGCTAGGTTGGCTCTGAGGTTGCAGTGGAGAATGCATTGCGGCGTCCAGAATGAATAAGACAGTTGTGTTTTCAAAAGAGACCGTCTTAGTTACACGGCTTATTGAGCACTGAATTGCGGTAAATGAAGGGTTTTATTATTCCGTTACTTCAATAGTGTCGCCAGCAGGTAAAGTGAGGAGTTTTAACATACCCGTATTTATTAGAAATGGTAATACTTTCTAGGTTTTCTAAGTTTACAAGCGTTATAATGATGGTTTGAACATTTTCTGTGAAACAGGTCGATGACCGAAATGGACGTTGAGCGGACAAAGGATATTTCACAAGAAAATGCCAAGGATACGTAAATATATATATATATATATATATACATATACACACACACACACACAGTGGGCCAAGAGAGTATTTAGTCAACCACTGATTGTGCAAGTTCTCCAACTCAGAAAGATGAGAGGTCAGTAATTGTCATCACAGGTACACTTCAACTATGAGAGTCAAAATGAGAAAAAAATCTAGGATATCACATGGTATATATATATATATATATATATATATATAGATATATACATATACACGTATGTGTATATATATATATATATATATATATATATATACACACACACACACCAGAGTACCTAGAGTAAACTCACACGGACACAGGGAGGACATGCAGACCCAGACTGCTCCAGCTGGAATCAAACCCAGGACCTTCTCACTCTGAGGCAACAGTGCTACCCACCAAGGCACTATGCTGCCCCTAAACCTTTAGGTAGGTAAATTCAACATGGTGTTACTGGTAGTGGCTGAAACATTCTGTGGAGTGATTAATCACTCTTCTATAACTATCAGTCTGATGGACGAGTCTGAGTTTGCCAAATGCCAGGAGAACATTACCTGCCTGATTGCATTGTGCGAACTGTAAAATTTGGTGGAGGAGGGATAATTGTATGGGGTTATTTTTCAGGGGCTTGGCATAAGCCCCTTAGTTTTCTGTGAAAATAAATCTTAATGCTTCTGCATACCAAGACAATTTGGACTTTTGTAGTCCAACTTTGTAGGCACCAATTTTTGAGGGAATACCTTTTTCTGTTCCAGCATACTGAGCCCCAGTGCGCAAAGCAAGGTCCATAAAGACATGCTTTGGGTGAGTTTGGGTGGAAGAGCTTAACTAAACCCTTACAGAGCTCTGACCTCAACCCCACTCTGAACAACCTTTGGGAAGAACTAAAATGAAGATTGTGAGACAGGCCCGTTCGGCCAACATCAGTGTATGACCTCACAGATGCCCTTCTGGCTGAACAGGCAAAACGTCCACAAACACACACTTTATATTTCTGCATTAAATATGACCTAAAACATCATCAGATTTCACACAAGTCCTAAAAGTAGATAAGAGAACCCATGTTAAACAAATGAGACAAAATTATATTAATTATATTATATTATATTATATAATTCTATATACTTTGTTCATTTATTACTTGAGGAAAAATTATCCAATATTACATATTAGTGAGTGGCAAAAGTAAAATATGAACCCTCTAGGATTAGCAGTTAATTGAAGGTGAAATTAAAGTCACGTGTTTTTCAATCAATGGGAATTGACAATCAGGTGTGAGTGGGAACCTTGTTTTTATTTAAAGAACAGGATCTATAAAAGTCTGCTTTTCACAACACACGTTGTTTGGAAGTGTATCATGGCATGACCAAAGGATGTTTTTAAGGACCTCAGAAAAGAGTTGTTGATGCTCATCAGGCTGGAAAAGGTTACAAAAACCATCTCTAAAGAGTTTGGACTCCACCAATCCACAGTAGTCAGACAGATTGGGTACAAAATGGAGGAAAAATTCAGGACCATTGTTACCCTCCCCAGGAGTGGTCGAACCAACAAAGATCACTCCAAGAGCAAGGCGTGGTAATAGTTGGCCGAGGTCACAAAGGACCCCCAGGGTAACTTCTAAGCAACTGAAGGCCTCTCTCACATTGGCTAATTTTGGAATGTTCATGAGTCCAAACCATCAGAAGAACACTGAACAACAATGGTGTGCATGGCAGGGTTGTAAGCAGAAAGCCACTGCTCTCCAAAAAGAACATTGCTGCTCATCTGCAGTTTGCTAAAGATCACGTGGACAAGCCAGAAGGCTATTGGAAGAATGTTTTGTGGACGGATGAGACCAAAATAAAACTTCTTGGTTTAAAAGAAAAGCGTTAAGTTTCCAGCATAAGAACCTTATCCCATCTGTGAAACATGGTAGTGGTAGTATCATGGTTTGGGCCTGTTTTGCTGCATCTGGACCAGGACGGCTTGCCATCATTGATGGAACAATGAATTCTGAATTATATCAGAGAAAATGTCAGGACATCTGTCCATGAACTTAATCTCAAGAGAAGGTGAGTCATGCAGCAATGACCCTAAGCACACAAGTCATTCTACCAAAGAATGGTTACAGAAGAATGAAGTGAATGTTTCAGAATGGCCAAGTCAAGTCCTGATCTTAATCCAATAGAAATGTTGTGGAAGGATCTGAAGTGAGCCGTTAATGTGAGGAAACCCACCAACATCCCAGAGTTGAAGCTGTTCTGGACAGAGGAATGAGCTTACCGACTCTATGCCAATGCCTTATCAATCACTTTTTCACACAGGGCCATGTAGGTTTTGGATTTTTTTCTGCCTTAATAATTGCAAAACAATTGCATTTTAATAAAAAACAATTTAATAAAAAACTGCATTTGTGTTTACAACAGAATCAGAATCAGAATACTTTATTGATCCCTGAGGGGAAATTGCCCCTTGAGGGAGGAGTTATAGAGTTTGATGGCCACAGGTAGGAATGACCTTCTGTGGTGCAGTTTGGTGGGATGATTACTTGTGTGTCTTTGACTAATATTTAAATTGGTTTGATGTTCCGAAACACTTAAGTGTGACAAACATGCAAAGAAATAGTAAATCAGGAAGGGGCAAACACCTTTTCACACCACTGTATATACAGGCTACATATATGAGATTGATATTTGAAATTTTAATATTTGGCAACTAAAACCCAAAAATCATGTACTGTTAAAAATCTGCCTGTATTAAAAGAATTACATTTGCAAATCACCTAATCACCTAATTTGGTACCAAGTTTGCTGTCAATTATCGAATATATTAAATTATTATTATATTTTTGAAATATGTTTTGATGTATATTTTGACCAGTGTTCTATTTTACAGCTTTGCTACCTTTGCCAATTTTGGGTCTTTGGACTATTAAAAAGCTTTATTATTATTATTATTATTATTATTATTATTATTATTATTATTATTACTTAGTTGCAAGGTCCTGTAATGAGGTAGTTCATTTATAGATACAAGTTGCATCACACCCCCTATACTTTCAATATAATAGTGTTTTTTTTCATCTGGGTGAGTACTAATAGAACAAAAATAGTGTCATTTTTGCCTAACATACCCACGACTCGTAAATAGCTCTGGCTGGACGCGTGCTTCTGAAAGCCTTTATCATTGTCTAATGCTGCTTTCCAGTTTGAAAACCCTTCCAGTGTGACAGGAAATGTTGGTCCTTTTCCCTCCAAATATGCAACATGGGAAGCAAAAACACCCATCAGTTCGTAAACAATGTTGGAGCCATGTCCTAGAATATCCTTTTGTATTCAAAACCTATGCTGTGTTTAAACGTACGAATTGAAAATTATTCAACAGTGACTGCAGTGGTGCTGCTTTATTCAAGCCGGGAAAAACTGCTGCTGGCAAGGGTTGGGGTCTAGACGGTGTGGTGGACCTAACAGAGGCAGTTTTGTTTTGTTTTTAATCAGAAAATTGTTCATCATGAGCTTTCTTAGTGGTAGCCATGTTGAATGTAAAATGCTATCAAATGCTGTCTCCACATGCCATCCAAATTTGGAAATGTGAGGCATAAGCAGTTTATCCACACAGAGCTAAGATGGAAGATAGTATGGGGCCATGCTAGGTGGTAGAAGGGAAGGGGCAAATGGTTGGAGGTAGAGCACTGGAGCAATTCTATGAGGAGCTAGCATACTAGTGAAGCAAATTAATCTAGCGTTCCACCTAAAAACACATGACTGAAGTTAGAAAGGAGTGAACAGAGTGCACCGAGAGGCAAAATTCAGACACCACCAGCCCCACAATCTATGCCATTATATTTATTGGCCACTAAGGAGTGGTTTAACTTTGAAAAGATAGACTGTGACAATCTGCAAACTTTGTCAGAAATAGGTTGGGATTACAGCAGCTTGTCAACTAACTTATTTCACCATCTGCTAACTAACCACAGCACAGAATATAAAGATTATGACACACTTTGGGAGCAAGCTGTCCAGCACAACAGTGTTAAGGAGTGGTGTAACTCCTGTTGTGAGAAAGTGCTGATGAGGATTTCTCTATGGGTGCCCTCTTCTGTTATGTTTACTTGTTCTTCATGGAGAAGTTTACAGTGGCATCTTTAAACATGAATGAGAGAAGGAACAGGTTTGAGAGAATTTGTTAGGTAAAAAATGCTGACATTCTTTTCTTGCAGGAAACTCATGGATTAATGAGGTAGACTGGGGAATGTGGTATAAGGGGAGCTGCCTCCTAAACCATGGGTCACATTATAATGCAGGGGTGGAAATGCTGAGTTAGAGCAAGGTAGGACCTGTAGTGTCTGGGGGAGGTTAAGGGTATTAGTCTTTTGTTTTTATGTTCTGAATTATGGAAGAAAATAAATAGAAATAAGAGTTGTGAAGATGCTTTAGAACAATATGACAGTAACTGGGTGGTCATATTGGGACAGGATTGGAACTGCATTTCAGACATCAGATTACACAGGATTTTTGACTTGTGGATGGGAGGGAGAATAATCATGACGTGAAACAGTATACAGGGGTGAATGTGTCTGACACAAGAATTAATCCTACAAGGTGTGATTATTCATACGTCACTAAAAAGGAAAATAAATAGTATTTTGGGGCATATATATTCTTATGCATTTCTTTTCAGAACTCCACACAGTGTTAGTGGATTTTATTTGGTAAAAAGGTTCTAGACTTCTGCTGGCCTTTTAATTTTAAAATTATTCAGGATAAACTATTCTGCACCAATTTTAGGTTGTTCTGTGAAAGTTGGAAATTGAAAATTTTGACAACTTGGTTTCATGGTGAGATTTTGGGAAAATATACATTAGAGATTTCTGTCAGCATTACACAACACATGCATTTGCATTTGTGAAGAATAGTACTGAGAGTCTTCAGAAGGAAGTATACGTACTTGAAGATGAGATGATTATTAAAGACAATGTGGAGGTTAAAAAAGAATTAGAAAGGACACAGAGGGCTTTAAGCTCTTTTCTTCATGAGTGGGCGAAAGGAGCTCTGTATTGCCACTGTCGAAGATATAAATGCTGCAATTGCATTTTTCCTCCTTTTATTTGGAAAATAAATTGTGACAAAAAAACAAATGCTGTTCTGTTATCACCCTGATGGAACTCTGACTGCAAAACTTGCATAAATGAGGAAGCTTGCTGTGCATTTGTATACAGATCTATTCAATGCTGTGGATTGTGATGTAATCTCCTGAGAGGAGTTGTTGGAAGATCTGACTATGCTTCAATGTACCTTTATTAATTTAATCAATTTCATTGAATTTCATAAGTAATTGTAAAAAAATTTTAAGGAAAAAAATTTGTTATCAGCATTTGGTTCACCTGTGTAGCAATACCCTTTGTTTGAGTCCATTTCCTAACGGCTCCTTTGTCTGGTGTTTAAAAGCAACTTCCTTCCTCATCTTGCGCACTTCCTGGTTAGTATAGCGGTAGTGCATTGATCTAGTAGTTAAGTGATCCGGGTTCAATTCCTGCGATGGATCGTTTGTATTATTGAATTTTTTGTGTTTTACTGAAAAGCAAATATATATCTTTTCAATTACTTGCCATAAGACGGATACCTCCGCACGTTATATTGCATCTTATTATATTATATTGTTCTGAAAGAAAACCACTTGTCAGTGCGGCTAACTGGCAAAAATGGCTTCAAATTTGCTAGGGAGCATAAAGATTGGATGCTGGAGCAATGGAAGAAAGTCATGTGGTCTGATTCCAGATTTACTTTGTTCCAGAGAGATGGGTGCATCAGGGTAAGAAGAGAGGCGGCTGAAGCGATGCACCCATCATGCCTACTGCCTACCATACAAGCCTGTGGGGGCAGGATTCATCGGGCTCAAATTGTGAAACAGTGGTTCAGGGAGCATGAGACATCATTTCCAGACCTGAACCCCATTGAGAATCTTTGGGATGTGTATTTGCATATTGGGATGCATATTTGGTAAGCCCAGCTACCTGCACTTGGGTCCTACTTCCATTCACTTACGAGAACCCTAACAAATAGTACATCTTTGTAGTAATAATTCACTGTCATATCATATGGTGATCCAGTGGCAGTCCATCTGCTTTCTATAATTTCACAGCAGTGAAAAAACACAGATATATTCCAAAACAGACAATTCCAGACAAAGACAATTATAAGGTGCATTATGATATGCCTTTATTGATCTGCAGAGAAGAAATTCTGGTGTTACAATAGTATGACATATTAAAAATGATGTGGTAAAACAGTAAAAAATACAATGTGGTATAAATAGTTCAAGTGCTCCACAAATTACAATGGTTCAGTTTATGATATATCGAATTTCAGATGGGAATCTGATCATACACATTCAGTAGAAAGTGTATTCTGAATTTTTTCAGATTTCGATTTCGCCAAGTCTTGTTATACTTACTATAATATATTACTCACAGACAAAAAAATAACTCACCAAGAAGGAGTGAGAAGGAAGTTGTTGAAATTGAATGAAACTTGTATGTATGTATGAATGTAATTATATGTAAATAACTACAAATTTTGAGCAAAGGGATAAGGTTATTGGAGAAAACTGTACAACTGAAAGGAGGATCTAGTACCCTGTTGAGCCACATCTAGTCTGGATACAAGATGAGATGCGGTTAACATGGAGACATACAGGTTCAATATATTATCCTGTGGCACATTTGCTCACAGATGACCTGTAGATCCTGCATACTCACAGGTAGCCGAAGCTGGCACCCCAGCTGGTCCCATAAATTCTGGATCTGGTAAACAGGCAGGCCAAGGAAGTATTACCCAGTGATATTCCTTGGAAACACATGCTGTGTGGTGATGCTGACTGGCTGTCAATGGCAGGACACGTAATGGGCACCTTGACAACAAATTTACTTCTGCTAAGTGCCTGGAAATGGCAGAGACAGGGGTGTGTAGTGAAATTGCCCCCTGTGTGTCTGGTTGGTGGACAACAAAACTGTGGGAGCTGCTCGTGCTTGTCGGGGGATCAAACGATCCTCTCTACTGGTGGTCTGTTTGGGCCATCCGAAGCCTGTTTGCCGTGTGTGCATGCCCTGCATGTACAGAATAAAACAGCAGAGAAATCAGAGTAGACTAGAGCACTGTAGAAATCAGAGCGCTGCCTTCTGCCAATACATGGAGTTTACAGACTGAGATTACAAAACTTGGCGAACATGGACCAGTGCTATATGGACACCTGGTCATTTTCTCACTGAAGAGTAGTCTAGTCATCAGTAGGAGATGGGTGTTGTTTCCACACTACTTCCTTACTTCAGAGAGCACCTGGAGCATGGCACGAGGGATGAGCAGCTTTCAGTCCATCTATGGATCAGAAGGTCAAGGGTTCAAATCCCAGCTCTGCCAGGCTGCCACTGTTGGGTCCTTGAGCAAGACCCTTAACCCACAATTGCTTGGACTATACAACTGTATCAATTGTGAGTCGCTCTGGGTAAGGGCACCTGCTAAATGACATGAATGTAAATGTGTTGGGCCTTGTACAACCAGACAAGTAACAAACACTGACTCCACTGCTGGGCTAGGCTGTCCTTTTTGTGGACACGAGGAAACTAAAGATCACATTGTTCTGGGTAGTTTGGGACTAAACAGGCTGTTTTTTGAAAGAGTGGGTTTAAAGGTTGCACATGGCAACACTATAAAATTGGCAGGGAATACTGTTCAGTTATATTGGACTGTGTCCATTACTAGTCATATCAAACTGTATTTAATTTGATCACTAGGTTAGATGGGATGTTTTTGGGGGGGATCCTATGTAGAGACAGGGAGAACATGCCAAACATCATACAGACCAAAACCACAGGAGAGCAATTGAATCCGAGTTCCTTGTGCTGTGCATGCAGCACAAACTGCCTGCTGCGGTTAAACTATAAACATACAGTAAAATTTACTATAATGTTATTGTAGTCAATTCCACAAATACTATGTAATGTAAAATGTAAAATGTAAAATGTAACTACTACTATACTTTAGTATAATTCTGTGGGAGATAGTCACTAGAACTGTTTGGTGTGAAAGGAGCTATAGATGAATTAAAATTAATTCATTAGAATTTGTCTTTTTGTGGTCAGACAAAGCACCTAATTGGAGACCCACTGAAGCTGGCAGACTAATTCCTTTAAAAGATAAATTCTAAACAAAATTTAAAATGTTGTAATTTCTAGCTAATTAATTTGAACTATTAACTGTGTCACTGAACAGAGCCTTTTTGATGAGAGTCATGTCACTGCTCAGTGACTTATGATTCAAATGATGAATGTCGTAGGGTGGATTGCGTTTGCCAATATTTTGTCTTATTGTTAGTGCTATGTTTTTCGTGCTAGTTTTTCCACATATTGTAAATATGAAATTATAACAAATTGCTTTACTTTAAGTACACTAGTTATGCATATCAAAAATAAATACTATTCTCTTTGCACTGCAAGTGGAGAAATGGTCTAGAACTGAAGGTAGACCCAGGGGAAGTCTACTGAGCCGTATGCTTTACTTGCTGCAGGGCAAATGCATGCCAAAAATATTCTATAAAACTATAAGTGTTCTGGAGCCAAGTTTAAACGTAAGACCACACAGACTAATTACAAAAGCAGAGCATAAAAATGGATTTGGCCTGTTGCAGCTTCCTTTTTAAGTGGGAGTTTTATAATATGAACAAGAATATTGTTAAAAATGCCAATACTGAATAAGGTTAAATACATGTCTGTGTACACAAGATGACTGCTCTGAGTAGCCTGCAGTTGTTCAGTGCATTGGTTGTTAATTGGAAAAGTAAAGGATGAGATTGGATCAAGCTTATGTCCTTATGATTATTTAAATACATAGACCAATATACTGTATGTATAGAGTGTCTTTATATACAGTTCTACTCATAGGTTTATTTACCCTGGCAGAATTAGAGAAATATTGGCCATTTCTTGGAAAATATGACTGATCAGGCAGAAACTATTTATTTTATTTAAGAATAGTGATCAGATCAAGCAATTTATCATCACATTACTGTGTGTGTCACGCCCCCTAGCGGCGAGGCTCGCAACACCCGCGTGCTGGAACGCTCCTCCTCTCCAGTCTTCTGACTATGCACACCTGTGATCAATCTCACACCCTATTTAGGCCTCACCTGCTCTCAGTACCACGTCGATTCACTTGGTTCCCTCTATGTGTCCACGCTCCCTTTCCCGTCCTCTCTGCCTCTTGTCTCTCCTTTTCATAATAAACCCTTTGTTGTTGCTACCAGTGCCTGCGTTTGTCTCCAGTTTCCATTCAGCGTTACAGTTGATCGGCCGACATGGAGGCAGCGGCTTCTGGTTCGGGTGGCACGTCTGCTACCTCTGTCGAGCAACAACTCGCCGACCTTAGATCTCAGCTCCGGGAAATGGCTCAAGCCATCACTGTCCTCGCAGATAATCAGCGGTCCCTCTTTCCATCTGTCAACGAGTTCTCCCAGCGGTTGTCACAGCTGTCACCGCCCTCCACCTCTGCTGTCGCCGCCACTGCGGATCCTGCCGCCTCGGTTCCGCTTCCCTCCACTCCTCCACGGAACCCGTCACCTCACTCGAACTTCAGAATTGCTTTACCAGACAAATATGGAGGAGACCCGGAACGCTGCGAGGGGTTTCTAATGCAGTGCGATCTGTACTTCGTACACTCACCCCCCGACTCCGACGCAGAGCATATCGCTCTAGTGATCTCCCTCCTCAACCATCATGCCCTGGATTGGGCCACTGCAGTCTGGTCACAACAGGGTCCAGAGGTCCAGGATTACTCTCGCTTCGTGACAGCCTTCCGTTCTGTCTTTCAGCATCCCCGAGAAGGCCGCTCCAGTGGGGAATTGCTGCTCAACCTCCGCCAGGGACGTCGGACTGCCGCTGAATACGCATTGGAGTTTCGTACGCTGGCGGCTCAGAGCGGATGGAATACTCCGGCTCTCCTTTCCGCTTTCCATCAGGGCTTACGTCCCGAGCTCAAGAGAGAGTTGGCCGGACGCGAACTCAACCTTTCCCTGGAGGAACTCATTTCGCTCACGGTCCGCTTGGATCAACTCCTCACATCCCATCCGCGAACCTCTCCACGCCCATCGTCTGCTGTCACCGGTCGGGAACCCTCGCCTCCCCCTGAAGACATGGAGATCGAGGGGGCCCGCCTTTCTTCCGAGGAGCGCCAACGTAGATTCCAGCTGGGTCTGTGCTGTTATTGCGGATCCGACCGTCATCAACGCCCGAACTGCGACCTCGCTCCATCATCTGGCGCACGTGCCGGGACTGCTGCACGTACTCCCCGGGTGAGTCGACCGTCTCTTGTGCCTTCTTTTACCCTGCATGTGCTTCTCCAAGTCACTCACGCTGGGGTCTCGCATACAGCATTGATCGACTCCGGCACCCAGGGGAATTTCATCGCCGACCATCTGGTCTCTGACCTCGGGATTCCCTGCGCGCCTCTTCCCACAGGCCGGCGCGTTACAGCAGCTGATGGTCAACCACTCGGTTCCGGCCTCATCACCCGCGTCACCGCTCCACTTTGCCTCATCACCGGCGTCACCCACGAGGAGTCTATCACCTTCTTCCCGGTGGCCTCCCTGGCCTACCCGGTGATTTTGGGACTTCCGTGGCTTCGCCTTCACGACCCCCTCATCTCCTGGTCTGCCAGGGAACTTGTCCGTTGGTCTCCATGGTGTCTGAAACATTGCCTGCGTCGCCCGACTCTGCAGGTCAATTCTCTCTCCACTCCCTCTGTCCTGCCTAGCAATGTACCCAGCCAGTACGAGGATCTGTCATCAGTCTTCGGTGAGGGAACTCTTGTCCCTCTTCCACCTCACCGTCCCTACGACTGCGCCATTGACCTCTTGACGGACAGCCCCCTGTCGAAGGCTCGTCTGTACCCACTCTCACCGGCGGAGGAAAAGGCCATGAGCAACTACATTTCCGAATACCTGAGCCTCGGTTTCATCCGTCCATCCACCTCTCCTGTCTCGGCTGGATTCTTCTTTGTACCCAAGCGGGATTCAGGACTACGTCCTTGTATTGACTACCGGGAGCTCAACCGTATCACGAAGAGGATATGCCTATCCCCTCCCCGCTTGTTCCCCTCGGCTCTGGAACAGCTTAGATCAGCATGCTGGTACACCAAGCTTGACCTCCGTAACGCATACAATCTAATCCGTGTAAGGAGGGCGACGAAATGTAAAACCGCTTTTCAGCACGAGTACCACGCGAACACTACGAATACCTAGTGATGCCTTTCGGCCTGGCCAATGCCCCTTCCGTCTTCCAAGCCTTTATTAACGACGTTCTTCGGGATATGCTGGGCCGTTTCGTACTCGTATACCTGGACGACATCCTGATCTTCTCACCAGATCTCACCACTCACATCGCACCAAGTCCGCCTGGTTCTGGAGAGGCTCTTCACATTCACACCACCTCCGAGTGAAAGCCGAGAAATGTGACTTCCACACGCAATCCGTACATTACCTCAGCTATATCACTCTCACCCTCCGGCGTGTCCCATGGACGATGCTAAGGTCTCCGCTGTCCTTCAGTGGCCCTCCACCCAGGTCAGTCAAGGACCTGCAGCGCTTTCTAGGATTCGCAAATTTCTATCGCCCGGAGGGTGGCAACCGCTCACCTCCCGTTTGTGGGGAAAACCTTGTTCCCTTCACTGGTCCTCGGGGGCTGAGATGCATTCACAGCATTGAAGTCCGCCTTCACACGACGCTCCGGTCCTGGGCCACCCCGACCCGGATCGCCCCTTCATCCTGGAGGTCGATGCGGCTCTTCGGTGGGGATAGTTGCTGTTCTCTCGCAAACGTCTGGGCGTTCCCTCCAAATTTCGCCCCCCCCGTCGCTTTTTTTTCTCACAAGCTCTCTCCCACGGAACGAAACTACGACGTCGGTGATCGCGAACTACTGGCATCATCAAGTTAGCACTGGAGGAGTGGAGGCATTGGCTGGAGGGCTCCAATCATCCTTTCACACATACACCGTTCTAACGGACCATAAGAATCTGGAATACCTTCGCACCGCCAGACGTTTGAACGCTCGCCAAGCACGCTGGTCTCTGTTTTTCGCCCGTTTTGCCTTCTCCATCACCGACCGGCCTGGCTCGAGAAACCCCCAAAGCGGACGCACTCTCCCGTAGCGTTGACCCTGATGTCCCTTCTCAGGAACCCCCCCCACTCCTATACTCCCGGAATCATGCGTCAGCCTGCGGAATCATGCCCGACAGCCTCTTACGGACGCGTGTCCCATCGGGTTGCCCCCGCGGACAGGAAATTCGTTCCTCCCGGATTCCGTGACCGACTCATCACCTGGGCACACGTCTCTATCTGCTCTGGTCACCCCGGGCCGAAACCCGAACCCATCAACTGCTGCCTGCTGCCCCGTTACTGGTGGGGCAACATGCGCAGGACATCCATCAGTTTGTGGCTTCCTGTAGCGGTTCCGTCGCAGCGAGGAGGTATGGTGTCAGGTGCATCAGCGCATTGAAAGAGCAGTGCGCCGCTACCAGAGGCATGCGGACCGGCACCGTGCTCCCGCACCCGTCTACCAGCCGGGAGATAGGGTATGGCTGTCCTCTCAAGATCTGCGAAAGACACAGAGCGGCTCTCAGTTCTCTCTCCACTTTCTGGGTCCTTTCAAGGTCCTGAAGCAGATCAATGATGTGACGTACAGGTTGGACTTACCCGCTCATCTTCGCATCTGCCCGTCTTTCCATGTGTCGCTCCTCAAGCCCTGGGTGCCTGGTCCTCTCGCCGCCTCTTCTCCGTTTGACAGGCCACCACCCGTGGAGCAGGACGGGGGGGCCGCCTATTCGGTCCGTCGCCTCCTGGATTCCCGTCGCCAAGCTTCGAGGCTCCAGTACCTGGTCGACTGGGAGGGCTACGGTCCGGAGGAACGCAGCTGGGTGGACGCCAAAGACGTTCTCGACCCCCTTCTCGTCCAGGACTTTCATGCCGCTCATCCTGATCGCCCGGCCCCCAGGCCCCGCGGTCGTCCGCGCAGGGCTTCCGGGGCGGCTGCTGTGAGCTCTCGCCTCAATCCCCCCTGCACGCGGCCTTCGGGGAGGGGGGGGTACCGTCACGCCCCCTAGCGCAACGCCCGCGTGCTGGAACGCTCCTCCTCTCCAGTTTTCTGACTATGCACACCTGTGATCAATCTCACACCCTATTTAGGCCTCACCTGCTCTCAGTACCACGCCGATTCACTTGGTTCCCTCTATGTGTCCACGCTCCCTTTCCCGTCCTCTCTGCCTCTTGTCTCTCCTTTTCGTAATAAACCCTTTGTTTGTTGCTACCAGTGCCTGCGTTTGTCTCCAGTTTTTCCATTCAGCGTTACAGTGTGTACCTTTTTACATTGATACATAACATTGATAATGAAATCATGCAAATGGCCTGGATCAAAATTGTCCCATAACCGTTGCATGACAGTATACAGACAGTTTTAACACACAGGTTTTAAATTATTATATTTAAGTTTCCACAACTGTCACTCACTTCATTCTATGTAGTGTCTATATATAAAAAGTCAGTGAGTGTCATAGCTCTTGAGAGGCCTTTGCACATTTCATCCTGTGTTGCACTGCTGAAAAGGATTTAAGAAGATGTGCAACGATTTGAAAATCTCAAAACAGTAGTGTTCAAAGTCTGATAAAGTTGCAGAGAATGTGGAAGTTCTGTTGATACAAAGGCATGGTCAGATAGACTAACAAAGTTTTCAATCACATCAGCCAGCAAAATAGTTTTGGGCTGTAAAGAAAAACCCAGATGCAACTTCAGCTGAAATACAGGCTTCTCAGCAAAAAAAATGAGAAAGTGATGTGGCTGTTTCAAGATATCCAATATAGAGGTATATGTACAAAGATGGGCCCCACATTTTGAGTTACCAGAGAAAAAACCGTTACTGTGCCAGTGTCACAAAACAGTTGACTTACAATATAAAGGAACCAAGACAAATCTCTAAACTTCAGGAACAAGGTCATTTGGAACTGATTAGAGCAGAATTGGGGTGTCATGGTCACAACCACAAAATGTTTTGGAGAGGAGTTAACAAGGCCTATGATGAAAAATCAACCGTCACTACAATGAAGCATGGAGGTGGATTTCTATTATTTGGGGATGTTGTGAGCTAAAGTAGCTTTAGTCAAAATTGATGGCAAAATGAATGCAGTATGGTATCAGAACATAGCAGTGGACAATTTGCATTCATTCAGCCTGGAAGCTTCACTTGGGGTGCCCTTGAACTTTCCAAAATGTCAATGTTCCAAAATCCAAGGCCAAGTGAACCCTTCAGTAGTTATGACAGAATCTAGTGAAGGTTGTAGAGTGGCCATCACCAGTCTCCTGACATTGATATGACTGAGCCAGTTTGGGGAGATTCTTAAATGTGCAGATCATGCAAGACAACCAAATAATTTCACATGACATGTAGATTTTTTGCCAGGAAGAATAATCAGCTTTACTACCTGAGAAAATAAAGGGCCTCATCCAACTATCACAAAAGACTACAAGCTTGCCATTGAGGCTAACTAAATGGGATAAATACACGTATTAATAACTAAGGGTATGCAAACTTTGAACAGAGGCACCTCAGTATTTTCTTTATTGCTCTGTTTTTTTTCATGATTGCAATTCTGTGATGCCTTACAGTTGATTTGGAATCATATTTAAATAAAACATTTTTTTAACTTATCACTCATGTTTTATTACATTTTTGCTATGTAAATTTATGAGCAGAACTATGTGTGCCTGCATGCTTTGTTAGTCCCATTTCACCCTGTTCTTCAATGATCAGGGCCACCACAGAGCAGTTATTATTTATATGGTGGATAATTGTCAGCACTGCAGTGCCACTGATGTAGTGATGGCATGTTAGTGTATGTTGCACTGAAACGAGAGGGTGATGCACAACAGTGCTGTTGAAGTTTTTAAACAATGTGCCCACTCACTGAGACATCTTCTTCTGTGATATCTACCTTCTTAGTGTTAACACTTCGTACAGTTTGTGTTAGTCATCCACTAGTCCTTCAGTGTTCACAGGATGCTGCCCACAGGATGCTGTTGGCTGGATATTTTTGGTTCGTGGGCTATTCTCAGTCCAGCAGGGACACTGAAGAGTTTAAAATCTCCAACAGTGGTGCTGTGTCTAATAAACTAAAACAAGTGCAACACATACTAACACTGCGCCCACGACATTTGCACTGCACGCTGACAATAATCCACCACCTAAATAATAACCCAATGACTATCTGTTCTGTAGGGATACTGCCCATTGAATAACAGGGTGACAGTGGTCTAACAAAGTATGCAGACCAAAAGATGGACTAAAGTCTAAAAAGGTTGAACTAAAAAATGCATTTATAATGTAAATGGAGCTGATCTGAAAAAAACACAGTCTTTCATTTTTGGACTTTTATGAAAATCTGATGATACCTTTAGGTCAGACTCCAAACACAAAGACCAAAGAGCTGTCGAAGGACACCAGGCAAAAAATTGTAGACCTGCCACCAGGCTGGGAAGAGTGAATCTACAATAGCAAGCAGATTGGTGTGAATAAATCAACTGTGGGAGCCCATTGATAAACACCCTCGATCTGGGGCTCCATGCAAGATCTCATCCCGTGGCGTCAAAATGATCATGGAACGGTGAGCAAAAATCCAAGAACTACACGGAGGGACCTGAATGAATGACCTGCAGAGAGCTGGGACCAAAGTAAAAGAGTAACAAGGCTACCATCAGTAACACACCCACGCCGAGAGGGACTCAGATCCTGCAGTTCCAGGCGTGTCCTCCTGCTTAAGTCAGGACATGTCCAGGCCCGTCTGTAGTTTGCCAGAGAGCATATGGATGATCCAGAAGAGGCATTGGGAAATATTATGTGGTCAGATGAAACCAAAATAAAACTTTTTGATAAAAACTCAACTCATCGTTTTTGGAGGAAGAAGAATGCTGAGTTGTATCCCAAGAACACCATACCTACTGTGGAAGCATGGGGGAGGAAACATCATGCTTTGGGGCTGTTTTCTTTCAAAGGGGACAGGACGACTGATCCGTGTTAAGGGAGGAATGATTGAGGCCACGTATCGTGAGATTTTAAGCCAAAACCTGCTTCCATCAGTGCTTCCAAATCATTGAAGATAGAACGTAGCGGGTCTTCCAGCATGACAGTGATCCCAAACACACTGCTCGAGCAACGAAGGAGTGCCTCCATAAAAAGCATAAAAAGCATTTCAGGTCCTGGTGTGGCCTAGCCAGTCTCCAAAACTCAACCCCATAGAAAATTTGTGGAGGGAGTTGAAGGTCCGTGTTGCACAGCGACAGCCCCAAAACATCACTGCCCTAGAGGAGATCTGCATGGATGAATGGGCCAACACACAGTGTGTGCAAACCTGGTAAAGACTTACAGGAAATGTTTGACCTCTGTCATTGCCAACAAAGGTTATGTTACAAAGTATTGAGTTTGTGTTTATTGCCCAAATACTTATTTTCCACCATAATTTACAATGAAATACTTTTAAAATCTTACAATGTGATTTTCTGGATTTTTTGTTTCTGATTTTGTCTCTCACAGTTGAAGTGTACCTATGATGAAAATTACAGACCTCTCTCATCTTTCTAAGTAGGAGAACTTGCACAATCAGTGGCTGACTAAATACTTTTTTGTAAATAATTCTCCATGGGCGCTAAAGAGGGGTGTATTGACTGAACTTAATGCTCCAGAAGACACAGACAGGCTGCCGTTAGCATTAGCAGCTATGCTAGTGCCATGGGTTCATCAAACAATCATAAGTCCTTTTACAGTTGTAGACACTCTAAACACTCCAAAACGCTTGTTTAAACTCTTCACTTTATGGTACAGTTAAACTTATGAATGGATTATATTGTTGAATGTATTCCCATAGTAAATCAGGAAAAACCATACCAGCTCCATTAATGCATATAATGCCTTATCCAGTGTGGAATTTTCTGTGGGTCTGATACTGATTCATTCTACTTACATTATTCCTCATGGGAAAAAATTGGGGAAAAAGATGGGAAAACTTGTTGTTTTCAGTTCTCATCAAGCCATATGGAACGAATTAACACAGAGATATATATTTGTATATTACATTTGCACACGTATATTACATTTGCACACATATTTACATATACACTAAAATGGTAATAGAATGGTAATTGTGTCAAATGAGCATCTGTGTGCAAGGCAGTGATTCATATTGTTATACAACTTGCACTCATTAAAGTAACTGATGAACAGCACATGCTTGGGATATTTCTTGAGTCCATTCTCCAGGATGAAAGTGTTCAACTGTTCTTATGGCAGTGCCATGTGGCTATCCTTCAGGCAAGTCACTAGAAGACGAATGACATGCTACATTTTAGAAAGCAAAGTGTCCCAGTTGTCCTTGAGTCAGTATTGATTCTCTTTGTGTTTCATTCTTCTCAATGAAAAAAAACAGCTGAGGTAGTAAATATGTATGACAGAAGTGTTTTGTATTGCTGGGTTTTTGTTTGTTTATTTCTTCTTGATATTACTGTGCAATTTGGTACAGTTTCAAATCTCATTCTCACATTTGGTAATGATTTCTATTGGCTGTCTACCCATGTATTCATATTGAGTTTGGTTGCCATTCTTGACAGGTTACCAAGCATACTGAACATCTGGATGCAGCTTGAATTAGTATAGATAATTTAGTAAAAACTCAAACGCTTGGTAGGAGGGTTTTTCTACTGTAACGTACAGCACAATATAATGCAGTGATGTGGGCAGTGATTATTTTTCAAATGTCTGTTGTTTACTAATTATTAGGGTTTTTTAATCAACCCACATTATTCTTTACTTTGTACTGCTATTTCATTTTAAAACCCAAATGACTCTGCTCCATAATACAGCGAATCATCTTGCTATTTACTGTGCATTCACCCTGCATGTGATATATTGCATTGTAGTAAATTTGCTATGCTCTACACCAACGACCAAAACTTTATGACCAGTTACAGATCAAAAAAGGAATACAATTGACTAACTTTTTACAGCTGCCAAAAAAATCCTAAAAACCTTTACGCAGTAATTAGTTTGTCCTCATAGTCAACATGTTGTACGCGGGAGAAATGGACTTAGTACAGTGGAACCACAGTAGTTCCAGAAGGCTTGTTGAGAACCAAAAACGACGCGTGCCGAGCAAATTTTTCCTATAAGAAATAATGTAAATTGAATTAATCCATTCCAGGCCCCCAGAAAATCTACACTTTAAAAGAAATTATACCTGTATGCATTCATGTGCACTGATTTACAAAGGGGATAGGTTCCGGCATATCCATAATAAGTTAAATGTGTCATGATCTGAGGAGTTTAATGAGTGTTTGGTAGAATGGTCTGTAGTGTATCATAGTAGAGATATGGAAAGGATACTATGATAAGTAAGTTAATATTTAAAACACTTACATTAACCTACAGTTGGTCAAAGTCATTAACAAAAAGGTTATTTTATACTAAAGTGTTGAAAAATCTCATGTCATTTAATGAGTGATGGATTGAAAGTGAAACATAAAAGCAAAACACTTACTCTACTGATGAACTCTGGGCACTAGCATAGCTGCTAGCTAACTGCAGTCTGAGTTCTGGAGCATTCAGTTCCCTTTTCCATTTTGGTTGGCTCTTATAAACTAACCCTTTTAGGACCAATGGAGAATTATTTGCACTAAGAATACAGTACTGGTGATGGAAAAATAAAGAAAAACATTAGAAAAATAGCTGTGATCTTCTCTGAGGGCTATTGTGAACCTGAATCATTGTGTATTGAATTGTGAATCGAGTTTCGGCTGAAACGAGTCACGCAGCTTGAAGTTTAAGCAAGTGCTCAGAGTACCGAGCAACCTACGAGAGCATTTTTCTGGTCAAAATGGATTGAGAAATGAATTTGATGAGTTACGAGTTGGTACCATTGTATACTGTTTCAATGCACAAAAATCCCTATAGACTTGTTGTATTTTTTTCGTTAGTATACTGGTGAACTGCCCATTACAAATCATCACCTAATAGACAACTCTGGAGAACAGTTACGGGTACTCAAACATATGAATGTGTGACAGGTAATTATGGATCAAAGTCTTTGAAAAATTAGAGAACATCGCAAGGATATTACTTCAATAAAGCTAAAACCAACGCTTAACATGACAATAGTAACAATGAATTGGAGAAGGGTTAGCGTTAGAGGCTCAATACAAAGTTCTCTGTGGATACAGATCTAAAGAGAACAAAACAGTCTTTTGAAGCTGGAAGAATCATATCTTTACAGGACTGTCAAGTTAATTAATTCCCAGTCTAATAACATTTAATTGGATTTCTACTAATGAAAGACAAGTCGATCCATTTCAAAGGAAATATGTGGATCTCTGTTTTTTGTTGGACAAGGATAAATTACTATTTCTCTTATGGCTGGCGCACAGTCTGACACACAGGCAAAGCTGTGCTGCTAAAGTGTCATAACTATTTACACTTGCTTGTGTTTCATCTTAACAGGTGACCTAGTAATGCTGAAACATATTCAGCACAGACTGTTCTTCAGGTGGGCAGATAGATAAGCAGTACATTGTGCCGACTTCAGCACTAATGTAAACACGATTTGACATAGGCAGTCACAGACTGTTATGTCAGTGGTCAAATCCTGTTTGTGTTGGTTCAAAACAGTAGGGGTATAGAAATCAGAAAACATATTCTGTAGCTAAGATCACAATCATTGTATGTACATTTAAAAACTCAACACAGTTTTTAAAGCCACATTTTAAAATCAGTGCCCACCCACTGAGTCTTTTTTATAGCATGGCATCCAGTAACCTGAGAGGATGAAGTCATCCACTGCCTCTTGTGAACTGCTGCTCAACATCTAACCGCCTCATTCCGTACACTTGAAGTCCTCCAACACTGGCCTGTATTACTTTGATCAGAGGTTGGGGCAGAGAATGCCATCCTTCCCACACAGAGCGCAGGGGTTATATATTAACCAAGGACTTATAGGTACAAAAATATTTAAAAAGAGTTTTAAGTATTTTTGTAATTCATTTCAGTTCAGTTAATTTCCAATTTAAAGATTCTGTGAGCTATAAAACAGATAATTGGCAACCAAAAGAGTTTCAAATAGGCCATAATATATGGCAGTGCTGCCATCTGGAATCATTTTGTCTCAAAGTCCATTGCATGAAAAGTGTAATTTGATGCAAGGATCAGAAAACCTGGATTGCAGAGCAATGAGAAAAAAAGTAATATGGTCTGCTGAGTTAACTCTCAGCATATTTTCCCATATCTGAAAAATATATATTTGGAGTAAGAGAAAGGATGCCTTCATCACACAGTGTCTGGTGGTAACTGCTAAATAAAATGGTCAGTAATGGCAGAGGCAGCCATCTCATGGAATACATTAGTTCCACAGCTCACTGTATTACAGTGGTGCTTGAAAGTTTGTGAACCCTTTAGAATTTTCTATATTTATGCATAAATATGACCTAAAACATCATCAGATTTTCACACAAGTCCTAAGAGTACTTTATACATTTATTTATTGAGGAAAATTATCCAGTATTACATATTAATGAGTGGCAAAGTATGTGAACCTCTAGGATTAGCAGTTAATTTGAAGGTGAAATTCGAGTCAGGTGTTTTAAATCTATGGGATAACAATCAGGTGTGAGTGGACACCCTGTTTTATTTAAAGAGCAGGGATCTAGCAAAGTCTGCTCTTCACAACACGTTTGTGGAAGTGTATCATGATACAAACAAAGGAGATTTATGAGGACCTCAGAAAAAGTATTGTTGATGCTCATCAGGCAGGAAAAGGTTACAAAACCATTTCTAAAGAGTTTGGAAATTCAAGACGATTGTTACCCTCCCCAGGAGTGGTCGACCAACAAAGATCATTCCAGAAACAAAACGCATAGTTGACGAGGTCACAAAGGACCCCAGGGTAACTTCTTGTGTGAAAATATGATGATGTTTTAGGTCATATGCAGAAATAGAATAAAATAAATGGTTCACAAGCTTTCAAGCACCACTGTATGCCAAAACTCCAGGATTATAATGGCACATACTTTTAAAATCCATACTGTAAAAATATTTAAGAATTGTTTGATGAATACCATGACAATCACCCCACTTCTCCAAAGTATTTACACATCATTGAAACTGTATTATAAGAGTCTAGAGCACAGACCATGAAGTGTAAATCGACCTCCGTATTTCCTAAAAGACTTGATAGATTTTCTTGAAAGATGGAACAGCATCCCATCAAAAAGCTTTCAGGACAATGAAAGCATCACAAAAAGGATTAAAGCTGTTCTGGAGGCAAAGGTTGACCGTTAACCCTATTTATCCTTTGATATTCATTGGTAATATTGTGTTTGTTATTATGCATGTTTGTTTGTATATTAAGCTAAAATACAGTCACTATAGACTTACGCCATCCACCATAAAATAGTCCCACACAAAACAACTCTGGATGTAAAAGCATGTCTTACTCACAGCACTGAAAATACACATTAATCATTAATGATAACCTGTTTCCTTTAGCTTCATGAGTCATCCACCAACACAAGCACAATTGCTGACGCACTCTTTTCATTTAGGCCTTCCCCTCTCCATTCTTCTGTCATTCACTGTGGAAATGTACAAAAACCTGATCAGTGGCTCAAAAAAACATGAGAAAAGCTTATCATGAAACGGTGGCCCTTGTAGGATTTTTAGGCCTAATTTCCTTTACTCTGTGCTCCAAATGGGGGATACACTATGCTGTGGGGAGTGTGTAATCATATTTGGGACAGGCAGATGTGGAAAAGTAGTAACACTGGCTTGCCAAGAGAGAAAGTGAACAGAAATGAGAAGGAGTCAGAGAGAGACATACAGTGAGTCAAAGCTAAATTATGTATGCTAAAAAACATATAATGACTCAACTGGATAATTGTGGAATGTAGTGATGCCTGAAATATTCGTAAATATAGAACAAAATTAGATTGAGAAAGTGTGTGCAGAAGATATACAATACTTTTTCCTACATAGGTAAATGCATGATGAATACATTTTAGGGAATACGCACACATCGGTTGCCTTGTACCATACCAGAGCATGATTGCTCCGCCTCTCCACTTCCCTGTTGACCTGCGCTCATATTGTACTTAAATGGTCTGGGCCTGAGCACACCTAAGCCATCACAGTACTACAACCCCAAATCAGAAAAAGGTGGCACAGTATGGGAAATGCATTTGCCACTTTGTAACATTGCCATTCCTTTTCACCACACCTACACTTTTCACCAACCGTATTTAGTTTTTTAAATTCATTTACTAGCTCTAAACTGCCCCATCCCAACTTTTTTAGGAATGTGTTGCAATTTAAAATAAGATATGACTATGTGTTGACTAAATACAGACTATGTGTTGTTTTGTGTGCATACTTCTATTCTACATGCCTGTTTGCATAGTAGTAGTAAAGTGTTACAAAGCTCTGTAGTGCTTCTGTATAATTCAATGTATATATAATATATAATATGCATAAGTATATGCATGTTTATATATGTACGTTTTTATTTTATCTTTATGTGACAAGTAATGGAATACGTACGTAGATTGTACATATCAGCCAAACCAAAATGATGGCCTTACACTCAACAGACTTGAGGACTATGTAAAGGAAATCAAAGACTGGATGTCTTTTAATTTTCTCTTACTTAACTCAGATAAAACTGAGGTTTTATTAGTGGGACCCAAGGCTGTGAGAGACAGATTGGCTACATCTATCCTAAATCTAGATGGTTGTTCAGTATTGCCCAGTCCATCTGTAAAAACTTAGGTGTCATATTTGATTCAGATCTCTCCTTTGATGCGCACATTAGCAGCATCACTCGAATTGCTTTCTTTTAATTATGCAATATTGCTAAACTTAGAAATATCCTTTCTTTTAATGATGCGGAGAAACTGGTTCATGCATTTATAACCTCAAGGTTGGATTACTGTAACGCCTTACTTACTGGATGCTCTAGTAAATCTATAAATAAACTTCAGTTAGTTCAAATTAGTTCATTTTCAATTAGCTCGAGTGCTAACTCGAACTAGAAAAGTTGATCATATCACTCCTGTTCTATCATCACTACACTGGTTAACAGTTAAATTCTGCATTGAATGCAAAACACTTCTTAGAACATATAAAGCTTTACATGACCTGGCCCCACATTTTCTGAGTGAACTCTTAGAGTCTTACAGTCCAGCTTGTCTACTTTGTTTGCATCCTTGCCTTAGACTAAGGGCAGACCAAGGGGTTCATGGTCAAAGAGTATTCTGTCTTCTGCATCCCGTGAGGTTGCTGATTTCTCATGTGATCCCTCTTGACTGTGTTACCTTCCAGTTCTCCTATTTCTAACTTTCTAGCTATGCTGCTATAGCTAATGCTGCCGGGGTCTCATTATACACGTGGCATCAGTGATTGTTAATAGACTCTATGCTCTTAATCAATAACTAATTAAATTTTCTGTTTTCACTCCGCGCTTGTGTTCCTGTGCTAGTTCCTGCCCCACACATGATGTTCATCCGCTTCAGCTACTCTCAAGTTGTTTCCATCATCAGCTCCAGCCCCACCATACCCGGGACACCCCGCGGAGCAGTAACTCTTTCCCTCCTCTGGTTAGCTGGGGAAGAAGTGCCACCAAGGACTTTTCTTGACTCAAAATCCTAGAGTGACTCTGTGTATCAGATTACATAATGCCAATATGCACATTTTATATTATTTTATTTTAACTATCACTATAAGACTTATTTGTTTATATAAATTAGTTTCACTCTTACATTTATCATCTATGCCACCCAAGGAGGATGGGTCTCTTTTTGAGTCTTGGTCTTCTCAAGGTTTCTTCCTCATAACACTTAGGGAGTTTTTCCTTGCCACTATCGCCCTAGGATTGCTCAATTTGGGATTGTACATAGATATTAGAAGATAATCTAAAATTGGAAAGTTGCTTTGAGACAATGCTTCATTGTAAAAGTGCTATATAAATAAATCTGACTTGATTGTTCAAAAGATACCTTATTACTCTTACTTTTAAGTAAAATTTTTAAGTCAAATATTTTTTGCTACTCTTTCATGTATTGGGAAGGTCCCACCCAGTAATACAGCGTTCTAAATAAAGTCATTGGTAAGTGTATAGCCTAGCTCAGAGGCTTATTAAAAAAAATAGCTCTTGGATATAAGTGTAAACTACTGTGGACTATGTCGGCTTAGTACTTAAGGTACTGGACTGTGGACCAGAAAGTGTAAGATTGTATCAGCTGTAAATTGCTCTGGATAAGGATGTCTGGATGGAGCACAAAAAAATTGAGGGCTGGCTATCTTAAAAATGCATTTAAGACAAGGCTATAATTGTGCCAGGGGCTGAGCTGCAGAAGAAGAGGAAGGTAGGTGTTTTTTAAAACAGCAAATATTTTTGGCAATGTGACAGAGAGATACATTTAGCAAAACAATTTGCCAGTATGATACTGTAGATCTTCTAAATTAGATGGACTTTCAATCAAAACATGCTGACCAACTAGGGCACACACAGACAGGAATTAATAACACCATGTCATGCCTGTCTGTGAGCCAAGTAGACAGTAGATCTTGCTATGTAAAGAAAACACTTTTCCTCACATTAGTTTCTCTCTCTTCTCTTGGTACAAATCTACTCAATCCAACAAACATAGTCTGACAGAAAGGAAAAATACATTTCAAAAATTCTGTAAGCTCCTGACAAACTTTGTAGCCGAACCCTACACTAAGACACTGGAGATCACCAAGTACCAACCACATAAAAGATGATAAGCTGGGATTTTGAGATATAAAACGTTGTCAGTGAGTTAGTATACTGAAATTTAGGTCAGTACTTCCTCTAGAGAGTACTGCAGGACTCAGGGAGGCTAATATTGAGACAAGCCCATGACTATCATTACATAAATAATTCATCTTCAGGAATTAGATCCAAAGCCTATTCCCCATTCACTGGGTACAAGGGTACAAGAATGCATGCTGGATAGCCATCAAAGTGCAAAATACAATGGGTGATGATAGTAATCCTTGGGTCCAGTAGCTACAGTAACATTGATGCCAAAATCTTTGTCTAACAATAAAATTCAGTATTAGTGGTAATATTTCCTAATCTACCCACTTAATTATTTAATTCAGACTACAGTAATGTTCATATGCAGATTACATTCTATGCTTTCTATGTATGTGATCAAAATGAACATTTTGAATACAATTCTGTTGATGTGAATGCTTCACTAACAGTTGTATGTTTCTTTAAGTGTAGGCTGTGAATTGTCATTCAAACCTTAGCTTCTCATACAATCCTAATAAGCTTTTGTGTTCAAACAAAACATTTAACAAAGAAAGAAAAAACATTGTTTAACATGATTAACTTTGTTCTTTAACTAAGCAAAACTCTGCTAAACATTTCAGTCACTTTATCATTATAGATTGGGTCACATGTGTTTGTACATCTAGTGCAATGTTTCCAGTTTGGTTAAGAAACAACATATTATAAACCTGCTCAGTACCCCTAAGTGATTACCTTGCACAACAGTGCTGAGCTAACTACCTGAAAACACAGTAATTAGTCATTATTCCATAGATATTCTGTCATAATTTTTTATATAAAATGTAAGCAGCGGTTTATCTGCAGTGAGTTTTTTTTTTATTTCATCATCAACAAGTTTGCTCTGAAATGCAGATAAATACTGAAAAAATGTAATTGCCTATTAAGACAGTATACCTGTAGGTTGATCAGCTCACATCAAACAAATGTGTTCTACCTCTAGTACCACCATTTTACAAACAAGTAGTTCAGACTCCGTTAGGTGACTTAACTGACACAATGAAAGCTAAGCTACTTTAGGAACACATACTGATAAAATAAACGTTTGGGGTTTTCTTTATTTAAGCTAAATGCCTCAGCTAGCTACAAAGGAAGATTGTTTCAAGATGCTAAAACACAAATCAGCAAAGACCTGTACCAAAGGCTTAAGCAAGTGGATGTCAGCATCATATGGAGCAAGTAAAAGTTCATGAATTCATTCATTTTTATATCTGCTTAATTAAAGGTCAAATTCGGCTCCCCAGGTGAATCTCAACCCAAGACACCGTCTGTGTGGAGTTTTGTATCTTCTCTCTGTGTGCACGTGGATTTTATACAGGTACTCTTCTTCTTCTGTCATGGATATAGCCATCAATGCTGCATGAAGCTACTAGATAAATAAATAATTAACTGTTACACTTTAGAGAGACCAACTGACCTAATGTCTTTGGAATGTGGGAAGAAACCTGAGTACCTGGACAAAAGCCACATGGACACAGGGCAGATTTCACATTGATGGAGTTCAAACTACAAACGAAACTTGGAATTTCTGGAGCTGTGATGAACAGTGTACCAACTGGCACCACTGTGCCACTCAGCCGCTAATGTTAGTTGAATCAAACACTCACCGAGCTAAGGAAAAAATCTTAAAAACTATATACAATTCAGAGAAGTCTGCTAGAGAAAATACCCATTTATAACTTATAAAGAGCCAACTATATAAAAAGTTCAGACAAAAGCAGGTCAAGTTGTACACAATAGATGATAAGAGCACAATGACAGTTAGGGGCCTCCTTAGTGATGATTGTAACGCCGACGGGGGTAGGAAACAAACGCGGTGGTTTGTGGAGGTGAAAAAGGAGGGTTATTCCACAAACAAAGGCAGGCAAGCGGTAAGGCAGCGCTAGGTAATAGTTATTGAACCTCGTCGTGTAGAACTACAATGGGGAGAGAGACAGAGTTGAAATAAGGGGAGAGAGGCAAAACAGGTGCAGGTAAGGAATCAATAGGAAGGAGGGGACGAACTAGGCAAGGTGGCGTGCGGGCGGAAGCGGCGCTGGAAGCGGGGCGTCGTGGACATGAGCAACAATAAAGCAAAAAAAATATGAAGTATTAAATCAGTGACTTATTTGTCAAGTTAAAAGAGAAAAAATGTTAAGTGGGAGCATGGCTAGTTTAGGTGAGCTTGTGGTCATAGGTTACATATTTATATTCAGAACAAAGCATGCACCCACCATCAAAAATATTCCCTCATCCCAACTGGTGATGCATTGGTATAGGGAAAAAGAAGAAAATAATAATTAGGGCCTTACCTTATTCAATCGTTGATTAATTAATTAAAAATTGTTAAAGAAATTTTACAGGAGAACTGCTCAACTGGATGATATAAAATGGATGCCTCAGTATGTTGAGGGAAAGGGACGTATAAAAAGTGTTTGCATTGTTAATTTAAGGAAAAATGTGTTTGATTAATATTATGAATGGAAACATTGGGTTATCTTTGAGAATAGTGAATCCAGACACAGTTAACTTTATTGACACTGTATCTTATTTCTGCATACACAATAGATGGAATAAAGACACTATGTGACAGTTATAGAACAAAACTGGGGGCAAAGGCTGTTCCTACAGCTAACAACCTATACAAGAGCAGTTTAGGACACAGCTATATTATTTCACAACCAGTTTACATCTGTTTTAGGAACTCACTTCACAAGTGGTAAGGCCGAGTCCCTTAGTCAGTACTCGGCTAATTGACTGTCCAGTCACAGTCTTTGCCTATTGTTTTGATATTTGAGGTGGGACACCGTTCCCCTATTTTAAAAATATGAAACAGACAACTGACTTTTTAAAATGCCCTCATGTACAAAGTTCAGTCATGCACAAAGTTAAGTCTATTTAACTCTGCAAACACAGTCATCTAGATATGAAGCAGTCAAGTTATTAAATCCTTATCCGAAAATTAGGTTTATCAAATGAATGGTTGCTTCTGAAACCACATACTCCTGCATCATGCTGTTTGGAATGCAGCCCACATGGCAGTTTCTCCTATAAAATCCACACTGGCGATGAACACTTCTGAATGGAAAAATCTACATGAATGAGAGGAATGAACCAATGTAAAGTTTTAAGCTAAGGACTATATGTAGTTAATGTGTGTTCTGGAAACAGATTGACATTTCACTGGTTTGTGAGTGATTTTATTTAATGTTCAGGAAAATACACACCAACCGGCCACATTATTTTGTACACATCTTCAACTGCAAGTTTAACCAAGTATCTTAATGGGGATGAAAGGTAATTTAAGTGACTTTGAATGTGGCATGGTTGTTGGTGCTAGATCAGCTGGTAGAAAGGCAACACCATGTCAAATAACCCCTTGTTACAACTGAGTTATGCAGAAGAACATTGATCCTTGCAGAAGAACACATTGATGCTTGAAACAGATGGGCTACAGTAGCAGGGCTACTGTCAGCTAAGAATAGCCAACTTTGGCTACATTATGCATGGACTCACCAAAATTGGACAACAGAAAATTGAAAAAACGTTGCCTGGTCTGATGAATCTCAAATTTCTGCTTAAATTGGACAATAGTAGATTGAAAAAGCATTGCCTGGTCAGAAGAGTCTCATTTTCTGCTTCAACAGTTGGATGGTAGGTTCAGAATTTGGTGTAAGCAACATGAAAGCATGACTCCATCCTGAATAGTATCAATTGATCAGGCTGGTGGTTGTGGTGTAATGGTGTGAGAGATTTTCTTGACTCACTTTGGGCCCCTTAAAACCAGTTGTTTATCATTTAAGTGCCACAACCTACCTGAGTATTGTTGCTGACCATGTTCTTTATGACCACAGTGTACATATATTCTATTTGCCATGCCACAAAGCTAAAGACATTTCAAACTAGTTTTTTGAACAAGAGGGTGAGTTCACTGTACTCAACTGGACTCCACAGTCACCAGATCTCAATCCAATAGAGCACCTGTAGGATGTGACAGAATGGGATATACACGTGTTGGATGTTCAGATGTTCAGACTGAGAGCTGGGGGAAGAGAGCTTCCCTGATTTAACTAACATTCCCTTATATTGTACATATCACAAATGAGCCTCCAAATGTTACACATAGGAAAGACAGCAAAGGCAAACTATTAAATGTAAGAAATAAGAAACATGCACAAAATGATCAGACAACATATCGAACATTAATATAAAATATGCACGGGACTGCTGGGAGAAAGTGAGTAGAGTGACCGATACCAAAATTGTGAATTACGATACTTGCTAAAGTATCTTGATACTGATACTGAATGATACCAAGAGCAAAATCACTAAAAACATCAGGAAAAGGTCCATGGAATATAAAATGATAGACAAAATTGGAACTTAAAATTTCTTCGTTGTTTATTTAACAATAACAAAAAAAAAAAACCCCGAAAAGACTTGTTGACAATTAAATATACATTTTAACCATTAAATTTGATTATTGAAAAAGAAAAATATTTGATAAAAGCTCACATTGGTACTAATGCTTTTACAAAGTGAGCAGTAAGATGACGTCCCTATGTATCTTGAGTTGTGGGATCTCTTTGGCAGGTTAGTTAACTTGTGTTGCAGCTGAAGCTCACTGGTTAAAAATTTCTGAGTGCATTTTCTAGCAATAGATAATATTATTGACAAAAAAAATGTACACTGGCATAATTACCATTACCAGTATGCTGTGGCTGAGTTTAACTGATCATATTTATAATTGGTATCAATGATCTACTTGTGATTGGAAACGCATGATTTAGCAGTTTGGAGTTATGATAAACTTAAGTTTACCAATGTGATCAGATAAAAGATGTTTAACCACATTGTGAGTTAATTATAAATAACACAGTTAAAACAGTTAGTATGGGTCCTTAATTGGCAAACTGAGATGGGTTAAAAAAGCTTGACATATAATGAACCGACCTGTCGATTTTATTTTTGAGCGTTCATGAGCATGATGAAGCTTGAAATTATGTTATCAATCATATCTTAACCTGCTTGCCTCTGTGAGTTTAGTAGAATAAGTTGGGGACATTTTGTCTCAACTTCATCTTTGTAGGTGTAAAACATTTTTGTAGAATGGTTTTGATTTGTCCATGTGCTAAATCAATTCCATATTTCACTCTTCGTGTACTCTTTATAAGCCATGATGGTCTGCAAAAAGCAATGGTGTTTGTTAACAGCCATTAATGCTTCCTTTTTCTCTTTGCTGCTTCACCGAGTGGTTTACCAAAACAGGTTGAGGGAAAGCGAGCATATGTGCACATACTTTGCAGAGAGTGACAGGCAATCACACCAGGCAGCATTATGAAGGGGTGGAAAAGTAGGCTGTTTACAGACCTACAGGTACCTCAGGACTACACCTGGATGATAGGTTGGACTGGGGTCAGCTAACACAGACATCCTGTACAGAAAAGGCAGAGCCGACTCTACTTTCTGGAGGAGGGCTGGGCGTCCTTTAACAAGCGGAAGCTCCTGCACATGTTCTATCAGACGTGGTGTCCAGCTGCCTCTTGTACTGTGTGGTATGCTGGGGAGGACAGCATTAAGAAGAGGACGAGATGCGATTTGGTATAAAGTGGCAGGTGAGCAGGGTCAGGTTGTTGGTGTGTGGGCGGGATGGGGTGAATGAAAGGTGGCAGAAAAAAAAAGCCAAACATTGCCCAAACTGTTGTCTATTATGGATGATGATAGACACGCACTGCACACATACCATAATGGACAAAAGAAGTTATTCGCGACAGGCTGCTGGCACAGGAGCTGCTCTCCACGACAGGACTAGGAGATCCTTGTCCTTGGAGCCACAGGCTCACAACTCTCCCCAGCGGGGCCGGAGAGAGAGAGGACGATGAAGACGAAGGGTTATTTATCTTGCACTGTATGACCTTTACAGATATCATGTACATCCAAAGGTCTGGAACACTTCGGACTATCCACTTACTGAGATACAATATTTGCACGGTATTATTTTTAAGTTATATCATTATCTGTTGATACCTGCGCCCCTGCCACATCGGTCAGCTTTTTTTTATTGCACTGATTTATCTACTGCCTTTTAGCCTTAACAGATTAATGTTTGGTTCTTTTCTAATGACTTAAATTTTGGGGTGTTAATTTGTGAAAACCCTTTTTGTTTGTCTTGGACTGTGCTATACTGTGTAAATGCTAGTAGCTGCGAAAATTTGCTTTGGATATTAATAAAGTATGTATTCATCCATCCATGCATCCAGCAATCCATCATCCAACCTTCTACATCGACGCAACTGCAGACATAAAGCCCTGATATAAAACACAGTAATTTTAAAAAGTACCGTTACATCAACAATAAGGTATCCTACTTTTTTAATGGCAAGGTATCGCAATACTTTCTAGTATAGTATACCATACAACACTACAGCTGACGTTCAATACACTATCTCACTCATAACCAGTGAGGGGGGCTGCCGGCCACTACACACCAAGATCAAAAAACCCAGTGACCCCTCCATGAGACCTAGCAGCCCAAACATTAAAGAAAACAATGACAGGTCTTTAGCTCACCTGATTACTTGGTGGCAAACCAGCCTGGTGGCATCCTCTAATTAGGTTTAGACTTGGTGCTGCAAAACAAGGTTTCCAGTTACGGTCCAGGCAGAGTAGTAACAACAACGCGTTTTAAACAATGGAAAAATAGTGGGTCCAGATCCAATAGCATAGTGAAAGGTTACTGCATTAATGTTGCAGTCGAGCCAAAATTCACATTCTTTGCCGATACGTCCAACTACACACTTTTTTGCATTGCTTCCTTACCTTGGGCCTCTGCTAGCAGCTCAGCAAGCAGTTTGGTGATCAGCATGTCAACATGGCACATACTAATAGGCTCTTCTCTCATGTCTTCCTTCAATGCCTACTCCAGTGAAGTAGGTGTAAGAAGCTAGATAAGCTACTGAAGGTAATCAGGCATCAGTGCACCCAAGTTTGCTTCCAGAGCGTAGTAGGGCGGTCAGACCAGAGTATTTGGATCTGCTGCTAGGACACACCCTCTCCCTCTTTTCACACACTTTTCACTAGCACAGCCAATGTCACTGGATGATGAAGAGCCGCTTACATTACTCAGAATGCTCCTCAGACATTGGTAAGTCTAGAAGAACCAGAATCCAGTCGTATGGCCAATCGTAATGGTGAGCCACCAGCTGTGGCACTCTCACGGGCTGCCGCTATTATAATTTGGTAAGCTTACGAGGCCAAGTATTAAAGTCACTACAGTATTAAAGTCATTGAAGTAGTAGTCAGCCACTCTGGTAAGACACAAAGTATGCTCCATATATGGGCTTATGGCCTTGAATACACCTCTAAGCACTGGTGCATAAAATTCCATAACAGTTAAAAACCGCAAATGAATTAGACCCACAACATGAAAACACACAGGAAAAATAACAAAAACATTGCTCATTTACAGTACTGAACATGCTTGTCCTTTGGTAACCTCCGAATTGTAAACTACCAACAGCGGCATGGTGTTCAGGGCTCCAGGGCACACTGGAAGATTCCTGCTCAAATGTCAAACTGATAATGACTCAAACACACAAACACAGGAGAAAAAAACTAAAAGACATGGCAAATAGAATCATGGCTATTCAGCAATAAATGCTGTAACCTCTGTGTAGAAATACACACACTATGAGCCACTGTTATTTGGCACTATTCTATTTGGCACTGTGAGAGCTTTAAATAGACATAATATTACTGTAGCTAATTAATGCTAAACCTATCCCTAAACTTAATCTCAGTAACCTAAAAAAATACACTCATTAGCAAAAAAACAAAAAAAAACAAAATAATGTCCCAAGAAGCTGTTGGGACCGAATGAAACTTTATATATATGAATGTAATGATGATACTGTATATGTAAGTGATTGCAATATTAGATAGGATAAGTTTATTGGGGAAAACTGTACAATTGAAAGTAGGCTCTAGTACCGGTATCCTGTTGCGCAGCCTCTAACCTGAATATAATATGAGATACAGTTGGGCATGTAGGCATAAATGTTCCACATGGTATTTAGCGGCACATTTGCCCACAGACGTTGCAGCGACCAGGCAGGCCAAGGAAATGTTGCAATCTGGTGGAGACATTCCTGGGCAACAATTGCTGTGTGTAGGCAAACATTATCCTGCTGAAAAATACCAATTGGAAGCTCTGCACATATCGCTGAACTGTTAGTGTCCCTCGTATCACTACTAGGGGCGACTCACTATTGTATGCGATCACTCCCTAGATCCAGCAGCAGTAGAGGCAGAGTGTTGCTCCACAGCAAAACCAGAAATGAAGCATTCATCACAAGGCGTCCATACCCAAATCGACCATTGTTGGACCCCAAACAGAACCTGGATTAGTCACTAAAGACAAAATGGTTACATTCCATAGCAGTCCAGGTTTCTCATTCATGACATCACTGCAAACTAATGCAACCATGGCTGGCTGTAATGGGTGCTGTGACAACAAATTTCCTTATGCTTAGTGCCTGAAAATGGTCCGAACAGAGACAGGGGGGTGTAGTGAAGATTCCACCTGTGTTTGGATGGTGGACAACAAAACTATGGGAGCTGCTTGTGCTTGTTGGCAGGTCAAACGATCCTCTCTACTGGTGGTCTGTCTGGGCTATTTGCCTGGGTGCATGCCCTCACAGAACCACTGCTCCCAACTCCTTCTAACAGCTAGGTCAGAATAGCCTTGTTGGCTAGCAATTTGTCGAAACAACCATCTAGCTTCTCTCAATCCAATGATGTACCCGTCTGTCTGTCAGCTGGGCAAAATTTCTTCGAGTGCATCATAGAGGCATGTCTAACAGTCAACCTCTCACCAAGAGGTATACTACACAAAAGTAGCCTCTGAGATCCTTTTTATAGGGCAAATTGGGGAGGACTTAACCTGTAATCATTTACATATCTATGTGAGACATAAATGCTGATTGTTGCAGCTATTTGATAATTCTCTAATTTTTGTCAGTGACTATACTTTGGATATTTTGGTTTTTCAAAAGAAAGTTGCAGTTTTTTGTTAAAACAAAAAAAGAAGGAGAGAAGGAAGGAAAAAAAAAGCTATTTTTCTCCAAGGAATGTAAAAGGTAAAAAAAATTCAGCTCTTTCTATCCTTGTAGGGACATTTTGGCCCTCACATTAATTTGCTGTATATAAGCTTTACCCACACTGAATATACATCAATGCATGGTCAGAATAACAGAAACAGAATATTTAACACATCCGCATGACATAATTGGACTTGGAAGCTGGAATTGAGCTGGAGAGTGTTCAGAATTTAGTTTTACTTTCAAAGCTTGTCAGTCATCCCATAGCTGCTGGTCATGTAAATTTTACTATCACAGCCTGGCTAGCGGACTGCACAGTGCTGGCTGCATGCCTCTGCTTGTACTGATCAGAGCAATGTGAAAGTACATTCATATACAACATAATTCTCTTATTATATTATATTCCTGATGGCAATGACCTGCAAATATTTTGCTACACAAGTCCTTCAGTATTGTTGCTACCCTGAAGGGTCTGAGCAATACAGTATGCACTGCATTCAGTTATTCACCATACACAATGCCCTATCACCTCAGAGAGCAGGGGGGCAGGGAAAGAAGCTCTGAATATTTAAGTAACCGTTCATTGATGTTACAGGACTTAGCTGCTATGCAAATAAGGAATATATGATATCCATTACAATAACTAATGTTCTAGCCGATAAGCTAGAACAGTAAATCCACCTATTTTTTCTTCAGTCACTGTCCATTCATCAGCTCCATTTAGTACATACAGTACATACAGTATATAGCTCTATGTAGTTCTACAAATACAGACTGTAGTCCATCTATTGTTCTGCATATTTTGTTAGCCTCCTTTGACCCTGTCCTTTAATGTTCAGGACCACCACAGAAAAGGTGTGACTTGAATGGTGGATCATTCTCAGCACCGCAGCGACAAAAGGCATGGATTATCTTTTGTCGCGGTTCCTTTTCGTTGGATTACCTTTGTTGCGGTTTCGCCCGCTGGACTGCCTCTGCTTTGGCTTCATCCACCCCTGGACCTGGACTCTTGCATTCACGGTCCCTGCCTTTTTGCTGCTGCGTGGCTGCAGGCTGCGTGGTGGATCATTATCATTATTATTATTGTTATTATTTTTATTATTAATATTATTATTGTTATTATTATTATTAGCAGTATTTTCATTACCCTTATTTCTACTTTAGCCCTTGTTTGTGATTTTGGGAAACTATTATAATAAACAGTTATTGCTGAACTGGAACTTTGCAAATCGTCTGCTCATCCGTAGCCCCCACGTAACAGAATGCTCCCACCCAGAATGCAGGCAATGGGTTCCAGTCTCGTAGGACCCCCACGCTTACCGAACAAATTTAATGGGGAACCTAGTTGGTACCGGCAGTTCCTTAGTGAATGCAAGGGATGCTTGGACTATTTTTTTTTCTCCTCGGACAGTGACTGCTTGGGCTTTGTGGGTCTCCTGCTCACCAGCAATGCAGTGGACTGGGCCGCAGAGGTATGGCCCCTGTTTGAGTCAGGGACCTGAGATTATTTCCTGGAGAGACTGGGGGCAATGTTTGGTCTTTGCCTGACCAAGCTCTGCCGGCCCCACCTTGTCTTCCCTCTCCTTGACCCTCCGCTCATGGGCTGCCGAAGAATCCTTGCCGGTTCCAGGACCAGACCTGTCCATAACGCACTCACTCCATTTTGCTTTCTTCGGAGACCTTCCAGAGCAATGCTTCCTTTGTTGAGGACGTCCAGAGCACTACCTTCTTAGCCTGAGGATGTCCAGAGCACCACTTCGCTCGCTGAGGACGTCCAGAGCGCCGCCTCCTTTGCTAAAGATGTCCAGAGTTCCTTCTCTTTTGCTGAGGACGGCCAGAGCACCACTTTTGACGCTGAGGACGTCCGGAGCACCATCTTCATCACTGAGGACATCCAGAGCGCTACCCCCTTTGTTGAGGATGTCCAGAGCATGACTTTGCTCACTGAGGCCGTCCAGAGCACCACTTCACTCATTGTGGACGTTCAGAGCGCTATTCCGCTTGCTGAAGACGTCCAGAGCGGCTCTCCGCCTGCCAGGCTCCAGGGTAGCCCAGTAATTGAGCACGTTAGCTCTGCATTTGAGCATATTAGCCCGATTAAGCGCACTAGCTTTGTTCCCGAGGATGTCTGCTCCATGTCTGAGTTTGTAAACTCCGTTTCCGTGCAAGTCATGCTTCCTAACCCCACTTTCGAGCCGCAAGCACCCGATAACCCTGAAGTTAAGCATGCTAACTCCATTTCTGAGTACACTAGCCATGTATATGTGCATACCGCAACTGTTAGCTCCATCGAAGAGCCGTTAGCATCCCGTAGCACAGTATTCAAGTTGTTAGTGTCCGGTACCCTGCACTTAAGCAGGCTAGCTCCGCTTTTGAGCTTGCTAGCTCAGAACCTAAGCAGTTTGCGCCCCGTAGCTCAGTAGATTCGTTGATTTTGTGCCTGAATTGTTAGCTTCGTATAGCTCCGTATCCGAGCACTCCGTGCTTTCTGGTTCCTTAGTCGAGTGTGTTGGCTCCGTATCTGAATTCGTTGGCTCTGTATTCGAGCATGGTAGCCCAGCATAGAGGCCCGTTGTGCTGACCCCTGCGCCACGTATGTTTGCACCGACCCCTGTGCCAGGGACATTTGCACCAACCTCTGCGCCAAAGACGTTGGCGCTGATGACAACAGTGCCTGTGCCAGTGCCGAGGTCGTCTGTTTCCATACCAGCGCCGAGGTTGTCTGTTCCTGTGCCAGCGCTGAGGACATTGGTGCTCGTCTGTTTCCCCAAGGCCTTCCCAGAGGTCGTCTATTCCAGCACCAGGGCCGAGGTCGTCCGTTCCAAGGTCGTCCGTTTCAGTGCCAGTGCCAAAATCGTCCGCTCCAGTGCCAATGCCAAGGTTGTCCACTCCAGTGCCTGTGCCAAGGTTGTCTGCTCCAGTGGGGCCCTTCCTGAGGCTGAACATTTCTGTGGGGCCCTTCCTGAGGTCGTCCAGGGTGCTCCTTTGCTGGTTGGGGACATCACCAGCGTCTCGCCACCTCCCGAGGATGACCACTTTCGCGTACCCAAGGGATCGACGTCTCCACTATCCCGGAGACGTACATCTGACAATTAAGTCTCACAATTAAGGGCTAAGGGCCTTGCTTAAGGACCCAACAGTGGTATCTTGGCAGAGGTGGGATTTGTGGCCCGTGGAAGGAGTGTGATTCTCTGGGTAATGTTCTGCTGGTTCCCGATTCCCAATTTATTTTGAGAGGTTGACAAATCATCATCATCAAAAAAGTTGTGTTTCAGGCTGGGACAGCACACTTCCAGTAAACCTGAGATGTTTTTACCTCATACACATTTGCTCCATAGACTTCCAGAGACGGTGAGGTATAATCAATATTAATTAAGAGTATAGACAATTTGGTGAACATTTCATTACTCTATTTTAATTAAATTAAAGGGAAGCCAGGTTTCCTGTATAGACTTAAAGCAAAAGGGTGCATTTTAAATGTACTCTACTATCAGTCATGACAAGTGTATAAAAATAAACAATTAACTCACACATTACAATAATGTCTGAAGACATGTCCATGTGCCCTCCTCAAAGTTTGTAAAATGTCCCAGTATCCTTCTCACAGCATCCTTGTGTTTTTGCTTATTTATTGTAATTGTAATGTGTGTAATGTGTGTGTACTTTAGCAAAGTATCGTATGGGATACCATCGGTCATTTCTTTCTGATGCTGTGGGGTCCAAATCATATGGTCTCACTTTCAAAGCTTTGAGCAATGGATTTTTGTTTTACATGTAGAGCTGCATAGTGATGAGAGGTAGATCTATCAGTCTTTTCAGAGTTTTGTGCTGAACACTCCTCATACAGTCCTCTGTGCTTGTACTTTAAGTGATGGAAAAGGTTTCTTGTGATCCCTTTGACAACAGCCACAGCAGCTTGGCACACTTTGACCAAAACTCTGGACTGAGGATAGGCATCTCATTTAAAACCAAGGTATCCCCAGACTACAGATGTGCCACCTTTTTTTGTACCAAACCCTCTTCACTTGCTTCTTTGCTCCTCAAAGGGCATTCACTACCTGGCCAGGCTTAGAGCTAGTGTGTTTGGTGTGCGCGTTCACTATGTATCTGCTTTCAGCCTAATTACTTCACGTGAGCATAGTCTGCACTATGAAGAGCTCCCTCTATTGCTCCACACACGTAAGGCAAATTGAGTGTGATGTTGTAGATAACATTCTGTAAGCTTTGTCGCAGCTCTTTCAATGTGTGCGATGTGTTTATTGCAAAAACACATATTGCGCTAATGAAAAACACGATTAATTCTGCAGTCCTAATTTCAATGCATTGATCAGTACTTACATACTGTTGTTCTTTTAAAATATGGACATAGTTTGTTTGGTTTGTCTTTTAAAGAGAGAAAGAGAAGAGCAACAACATGTAAAGGACTGATACCACCTGATACCAGGCAGCATGTAAATAAGATGGGATTATTAGCAGCATGTCCCCCTCAAAGCTGAGATGAAACTTAACCTAGCACTGCTTTTAAGTATATTAAGACCAGATGATGATCATATCAAATTTAATTTTTTGAGTGAATTAATAATATTACTCCATCTACTGTCACCAAATGGGACTGTGGTGACCTAATTGTTAAGGTATTGAACTATGAACCAGAAGGTTCAGGGTTCAAATCTCACCTCTGCCAAGCTGCCACTGTTGGGTCCTTGAGCAAGTCCCTTAACCCACAATTGCTTGGATTGTAAGACTGTATCAATTGTAAGTCGCTCTGGATACGGGCAATGTAAATGTAGGTGTGCCAGGCAGGGGTATGATCTAGCATGAATGTAAACAAAAGTGCATTTTTGTTCAAATTCCAGGTTTCTGCATTGCTCTGCTGTTATAAGACGGTTGGATACAGGCAGACACAAAGAAATCCACAACCAGAGTGAGTTTTACAGCTCTGCCATACAATCATTATTTTTATCTTCCATTATAGGGTAGATGGGCCCCTAGGCAGATTTAATAACTTAAACTAGGGCACACTCGGAAATGAATAAAACACACAGACCACTTTCCAACTTTGTCCTAATACTGGTGGCTAAGTCTACACACTACTCATAGAGCAAGGGAGACACACACAGACACAGTTAGAGGTGCTGTTTGTAGATTTTCACTGGCTATCGCTACCAATCAGCCCTGGCTATTGTCACCAATGCCAAACCACACCGTCTACTTGCAACATTCATTCTTTCATTCATTTTCATACCCGCTTAATCCAATTCAGTGGGTGCGATGAGCTGGAGCCCAACTGTCAGCACAGGGTGGATGGCAAGACTCCATCAATTCATTGCAGGGAACATACATACACAAACATATTTTAATTATTCCCAATAAAATGTAAATGTTATTTTGAATAATCGCTTACAAGAAACAATCTGCAGATCTCCTCTAGTGCAGTGATGTTTTGGGGCAACACGGACTTTCAACTCCCTCCACAAATTTTCTATGGGGTTGAGGTCAGGAGACTGGCTAGGCCACTCCAGGACCAGGACCTCAAGGACCACTCATTGTCATGCTGGAAGATTCAGCCATGTTCCATCTTTAATGCTGTCACTGATGGAAGGAGGTTTTATCTTAAAATCTCACTATACATGGCCCCGTTCATTCTTCCCTTAACACGGATCAGTCGCCCTGTCCCCTTTGCAGAAAAACAGTCCCAAAGCATGATTCTTCCACCCCCATGCTTCACAGTACGTATGGTGGTCTTGGGATGCAACTCAGCATCCTTTTTCCTCCAGTTGAGTTTTTACCAAAAAGTTCTATTTTGGTTTCATCTGACCACATGATATTCTCCCAATCCTCTTCTGGATCAAACTTCAGACGGGCCTGGACATGTACTGGCTTAAGCAGGGGGACACGCCTGGCACTGCAGGATGAGTCTCTCTTGGCGTAGTGTGTTACTGATGGTAGCCTTGTTACGTTGGTCCCAGCTCTCTGCAGGTCATTCATCAGGTCCCTCCGTGTAGTTATGGGATTATTGCTCATCATTCTCATGATCATTTTGACCCCACGGGATGAGATCTTGCGTGGAGCCCCAGATCAAGGGAGATTATCAATGGTCTTGTATGTCTTACAATTGCTCCCACAGTTGATTTATTCACACCAACCTGCTTGCCTATTGTAGATTCACTCTTCCCAGACTGGTGCAGGTCTACAATTTTCTTCCTGGTGTCCATCGACAGCTCTTTGGTCTTGGCCATGGTTGAGTTTGGAGTCTGACTGTTTGAGGCTGTGGACAGGTGTCTTTTTTACAGATAATAGGTCAAACAGGTGCCATTAATACAGGTAACGAGTAGATTACAGAAGAGCTTCCTACAATCCTACAATGTGATTTCCTGGATTTTTTTTTCTCATTTTGTCTCTCATAGTTGAAGTGTACCTATGATGAAAATTACAGACCTCTCTCATCTTTCTGAGTAGGAGAACTTGCACAATCTGTGGCTGACTAAATACTTTTTTGCCGCTGTAACTATGTATGTCCCCTGCAATAGCTTGCACCCTGTCTAGGGTTAATTCCCAATTTGCACCCTCTGCTGCTACCACTTAGTACACTACTAAGTAATATTTTCCAAATATATTTTAATCAATAATAGTATGCACCTTCAAAATGATTCTTTAGTATAACTTTGTATTACATATTAAGGTGGATACTGTTAAGGTGTGCTTTAAGTGCAGTACGATTGTTTTTAACAGGCTTGGCAAAAATATGCAAGAAATAAGTAAAAAGTATACTATACAATACAATTTTCTTTGACGCATGATCCAAGTTGAGTTACTTTAATTTGATATTAATATATTTAGTATATCTAAATAAAGTATATAAATTTGCTAGTATCCTCCCACATTTCAAAGGTTAGGTTAAATGATCTCTCTAAATTGCCCCGGTGTGAGTGTGTTTGACAAGTGTATTTGTAACCTTGCTCCTGTCATGGGGCAATCCTGCCAAGATGTTAATAAATACAATTGGTATTTAATATTGTATATTTAAGCCATTATGTCTTACTGTAACTTTTTCAGCACCGCCTCATCAAAATTCCATATCTGTCAAGATCTAAAAAGGCAGAGAATTGAATGTCAGTCCTTCACTGTGAAACTTGGCTTATCTTCAGCATTTTAAACATGGCAGGGTTGCCAATGAGCAACTATTGTGTTTCTGCCTGAATGGTAAAGCATTTAAATTTATTTATCCTGTGTGTGCGCAAGAGGGTGTAGCTCAGAAAATAACCTGATTTTCTGATTAAAAGGCTACTTCTGATTCAGAAATGCCCTGCCTATAGGAGAGCAAAAGTATGCTAATCCATCTCCAGCTTAAGAGTCCTAAAGCTAAAAAAGACAGCCAAAAAGTACACCCAAAATCAGGGATATTATTATGGTGTTTGTACCCGTCACTGCTACATCAGCCTTCATTCTTGTGAAAACTCTTTCCACTAGATTTTACAACCCGAAATCAGAAAAAGTTAAAAATCCTACATTTAATTTGACTTTTATTCCTTTTTTTCAGACAGTATAACCCTATGATATTTCATGTCTTTTCTGGTCAACTTCATTTATTTTGCTAATAATCAACCAAATTCCAAAGTTGGGTTGGCAATTTAGGGCTAGGAATGAGGTAAAAAAAAAAAAAAAAACCTAAACAGATAATGTGAACCTGTGATTATAATCATGATTTGGTAGAAAAGCAGTATCCACAAAAGGTTGAATCTTTGAGGAGTAAAGATGGGTAGAGGATCTCCAGTTTATTAACAAATGTGTAAGAAAATTATTGAAATGTTTAAAAACAATGTTGCTCAAAGGAATATTGGAAGGGATTTACATATTTCTCCCTCTGCAGTGCATAATATCATTAAACAATTCAAGGAATCGGGAGGATTTTCAGAGAGTAAAGGGCAAGGGCACAAGCCTAAACTGAAGAGGTGTGATTTCCGATCCCTCAGACTGCACTGCATCAAGAACTGTCATTTATCAATAGCTGATAGAACCATATGAGCAATGGATTACTTTATCAAACCTTTATCAAAACATGAAATCTCTTGGGTTCATACTGTCTGCAAAGAACTGAAAGTCAATGCAAATGTAAAGAACATTGCATTTTTTGTTTGCATTTTCCATACCATCCCAACTTTTTTCTGATTTGGTTGTACAAATATAGATTTTTTAGCTGCTTCATAGTGGCATTTGTTGCAACAGAGTTTATACTTCTGTATGCCGTAACATTTAACTGCTTCACCACTGTGAATGAATTCAAATGCAAACAGTCTAAAAAACAACAAGATCAGGTCTAAACTGTTCTCCGCGTTATTATGCATATTTTCTCAGTGTCAGTAAGAACATATGACACTAACAATGCATCTTCTCAAAGCAGAATACATTTGATTTTTTAAGACAACTTGAACATGGTATTTTGAAGGAACCTACAACCCTATTAACACAGAAGCTCCTGTGGATCAGCTATAAGAGCCAACTTTCGTAAATAGCAGCTCCTGATGACCTGGGTTTGAACCCTAGACTGGGCTTGCAGTATGCAATATGTATATGTATGCAGTATGCTAGATGTTTACTTACTCCACACATCTACTTTCTTTCTTTCTTTCTTTTTATTTCAACACATACCAGGTGTGTTATCCATTACAGTGAATCTAACCTCATTAAAAAGTTTTTGAAAGTCAATTATAGTAGACTGCAACCATAATTAATACAAACCATTCAAGCAAAAATAACTGTGGATAGTTTTCCATTTGAGATTTTTGCTTCTGTTCTTTTAGATAGATAGGTTTCTGTTTATCTTAACGTTATCTTTATTTGTATCTTAATTGATATATTTCATTTTATTGATACATTATATTGTATTTGTGATATGAAATGTCTATCTTAGCTGTTATATTGACATGTGTCTGTGCTCCACAAATGCTTTATATTTTAGCATGAATTGGTAATCTTATAATCTCTTGTGCTTTTTTCCCTGCCAAGCTGTTTTACTACAGGGAGGCTCACTGTTAACCACTGATGTTTGGAGGACTGTTGATTGGTGCAGGGTCTGTGCCAGCTGAATTAGTGAAGGGATCTTGACTGCTTTCCAAAAATTATACATGTTTGAATACATATTTGTGTCCCATGAGGGTGTATGTGTGGGTGCGCATTTGTTTTTGTGTGTGCTGAAAGTCACTGATTAAGGATTTTGTCGGTTGGCCAAGAGAGAATAATCTGACACGTTTCCAAGAGTAAAAAGCTTTATGTTTTGGCCAAGATAAAGAGAACAGAATTTCAGGCATATTTCCATGCTTATCTTTATGTTCATAGAGGCCCATTAGTGTAATTAAGGCACACATTGAAAAACTGACCACAATACCACTATAACGCAATCCGGTAGCTGTTGGGAAGAATAGGAATGGCAGAAAGGGTATAGGGAAATGCAAAAAAGATCACACACATTTTAGCTTAAGCAAGATGAAAAGGTAATTTTGCTTGGTTGTTTTGAATTTTTTAATTGCAGCAGTTGAGTAGTTATTCTGTCACGGGGTGAGCCCTGTAGGGCTTAATACACCCCATTTATTTCTCCAAAACGTGTGTAGGTGTTGTCCTGCTTTCCCTTTATTTTCAGTTTGGCGGCATCTAGTGGCGGTGGTGCGGGATTTTTGTGGTGGTAACGAGCTTTGTGATCATGGCGGAGATCAAGCAGACGCAGCTGCGGCGCATCAGAGGAATATGGGCTTTACATACTGACGATCCAGCAATCAACCACGCTCCAAACCACTTCCTAAATTGGAGCGTGGCTGATTGCTGGATCGTCAGCATGTGACGGCAATATTTCTGCTTAAACCGCGTTTCCTTTTGACTCTCCTTGCCCCGATTTTTCCCTTTGCTGTTTTTTCGTTTTATCCCAGCCTGCTACTGCATCGGACCTCTCTCTGACCAGATTACCCCTGGTTCTCAAATTGATTATGTTCATGATTCTTAGAACCTTGGTGCTGTTCAGCAAACCAGCCCGCGTTTATTTTAGTTCTGATTGTAACAACCATGCGTCATGCACAAGAGAACTAAATAGTCGTAACAAAACTCCTGTCTCAGAGCCCATCCAGTCGGCGCCCGTCCTGAAGTCCGTCAAGTCAGCACCTGTCCCAGGACCCTGGCAAGTGTAACCCCATTCCTGAGGCTGTCGGTGTGCCAGCTTTCTCCTTGGGTCTGTATATTCCTGGTCGGACGCCCACCGCCCACCGCCCACCCGAGTTCATGATGGTAACTTCACTTGCCAGCAACCTGACGGCAACCTGCTTTCCTGGACTTTGTCGCCGACCTCGTTTGCCAGCACCTTGACGACAACGGTGAATGCTGGGGTTCTCAAAATAGACCCCAGGTCATGGACCACACTCCCTGGAGGCTACCGATGCCGTCCCGCTCCTTGAGGTTGCATCAAGCTCCTCAAGTGGTCCCTGCAGCTTCGCCTGCAACCAACAGAACTTTCTGGCCTGGGGCTATTGAGCCCATTAACTGTTTGTGTATGGGGCCCTTCAGAACGGGGTTATGTAATGATGATCCAAACCATCCAGCTTGCATCTATCTAATTCAGCTCCCCCTTCTGTTTCGACAGGGCTGTTGCCACCTGCAGTCCTTTCCTATAAATACCCCTCTTCCTTTGCACTTCCTTGTCTGGTTTCTTCACACAGTGGTTTACCTTGGCTCCCGTCTGCTCCTTTCTGCTGTTGTCTCCCTTGCCAGTTTTTGTCCTTATCTTGGTTTAGTCTGAGTATCTTGGTCTCTGTTTCCTTGTCTCGTCTCTTGTTTCCTTTTGCTTCTTGCTTTATGTTTAGTTTGGTTGTTTGTTAGCCTTCCTTGTTTGTTAGCTTGTTAGCTTATTGTTTGCATTAGTCTTAGCCTTGTTTGCCTGTATCCTGCATTAGATGTTTGTGTTCTTTTGTACCTTGCTTGGGTTAAATCTGTGTGGTTGGTTTGTATTGTTTAAGATGTTCACAGTAAATAAACCACGAGCACTTGCATGTATGTCCACCTCCTTAGTAAAAAGTAAACAAAAATAAGTAAAAGTACGCATCATAAAAATGTATATAACATGAACATCAGTAGAATATTTCTTCATTGAAAGGGGCATTTAGTGAACAATTTAATCTACCACTGAAACATGGAGAAAGCTTACATAATTACCGTATTTTTCGGGCTATAAAGCGCACCGGTTATAAGGCGCAATATCAATGATCAACTGCTAACGGATCTATTTTCATGTATAAAGCACACCGGGTTATAAGGCGCATTAAATGAAACAAAACTTTTAAGTTCCGTCAGAACCTGGCGCAGAGCATCTTCTTGCTTCCTCCACTTCTGTACCATTGATTCGTTAATGTTGAATTCTCTCGCAGCTGCTCTATGTCCATGTTGTACTGCGTGACTGATAGCGTTGAGTTTGAAATCTGCTTCGAAAATAAATGAATGAATGCACGTACCCTAATGCTGAGGCACAGATCGGTATTATTCCACTATGTTCCTAACTACGGTGGCCGTAAGCTTCGTAACTTACCAAGGCCGTGCTAAAACATTTTGACAGATTTATGAGCGCCGTGTACCATCTACAATCGGTTCTAGGTCAGGAAGCACAACCAGAATTAATTCATACATTAGACGCACCGCATTTTAAGGCGCACTGTCGATTTTTGAGAAAATTAAAGGATTTTAAGTGCGCCTTATGGTCCAAAAAATACGGTAACTAATGCCTGCTGTTCAAGTTTGGTTAATTGAAACTAGTCATCTCATAGTCAATTGGGAATAAAATAGTTTCATGGTTCCTGCCCACCATGCATAACATAACTTCACACAAACTGTCTCAGATATCTTCTTTTTGTAGTGACAAGACACTAACTGGTCTATGGAATATTTCTAAATGCACAATTACTGTAATTACCACTGACCTACCTGCTAAAGCTTTTAGCTACTTTCTTATAGTATGCTTCTGCTTGTTTCTTCCTTGCTTAACCATTGTGTGTGTGTGTGTGTGTGTGTGTGTGTGTGTGTGTGTGTGTGTGAGTGTGTGTGTGTGAGAGAGAGAGAGAGAGAGAGAGAGAGAGAGAGACTATAATGATCCTATATCTTTTAATTTTCTCATTAAGTTCTTATCAGTAGTTCTAATGCTAATTGAGATGCTGTACAAAGTGACAGAAAGGAGGGTTACTGCTGGGGGCTTGGTGTGTGTTTCTCTTCATTTACACACACACACACACACACACACACATACGTGACTTCACACAGCTCACTATTTTAATACATTTTTATAAAATTAGTGATCAGTGATGCTGCACTTCAGTTTTCGATGACCAGATTTATACAACTTCTAAAGAAAAATGTTTCAATTCTTGATGAAAAAAATTTCAAAAAACAAGCCACCAAAGTAATTGTTAGTTCCCATCAGCTGTTCAAAAAATGTCTACCATACACCTTTCAGTTCTGTCTTATTTTTTGCATAAGCATACTGAATGGCTAAAGTTCAGTCCACCAAACAAAATAACTTTTCCGTGTTATTTTAGCCAAAGTGATGACAGTACATCATTTTCAGTACATCAAATTCTCAAGTTTGTTGTCATCTGGTCTTAGTGACGTTATGGTGCTCAAACGATCTGCACTGGTGGTCAGTCTGGGCTGTCCGGAGCCTGTTCTCTGTGTATGCGTGCTCTCATAGAACCACTGCTCTCAACACCTCCTAAGAGCTAGGTCAGAACTAGGTAAATTCGTTGAAACGACCATCCAGCTTCTCTCCATCCAAAATGTCTTTGAGTGCATAACTAGCAGTCAACAATCTCTCACCAAGAGGTACACTACTCAAGTGTAACCTCTGAGATCCTTTCTATAGGGCAGCGGGGGAAGCACCTTTACGCCCTCTTGTGGAAAGGCCCAGTGTGTAATCAGACCACACCTGTAGTCATTTACATATCTGTGTGAGACATAATGTGCCAGTTTTGCAGCAATCCAACATTTGTATCTTTTTTTTTTGTCAATGAGTATATTATGAATCCACTAAGGTTCTATCTGCCTATCCTGTTTATGCACTCTTATCAATGTAATATCTTATTGGTTAAGTATAAAAGATATGAGTCTGAAGTAAAGACAACCTTCCTCATTCCCTTGTAGGTTCAGGTGAAAGCCATGAAGTGAGATGAAATGAGGTTAACACATAAAGCACCACATCGTGGCTTTATGTGATAAACCACTACTTGGAAGGACCTAGAAGATCTAGACTGCAGTCCCAATAGAAGGCTGACAGGGATGTCTCAATAATAAGAAGTCTGCAGCCAAGGAGACTAGAAGTACAGTGGTGTGAAACACTTAAGTGTTTCGGAAACATCAAACCAATTTAAATAGTAGTCGAAAGACAACACAAGTAAACACAAAATGCAGTTTTTAAATGAAGGTGTTTATTATTAAGGGAGAGAAAAAATCCAAACCTACATGGCCCTGTGTGAAAAGTGATTGCCCCCTTGTTAAAACATAACTTAACTATGGATTATCACACCCGAGTTCACTGTCTCTAGCCACACCCAGGCCTGATTACTGCCACACCTGTTCTCAATCAGGACATCACTTAAATAGGACCTGCCTGACAAAGTGAAGTACACCAAAAGATCCTTAAAAGCTACACATCATGCTGAGATCCAAAGACATTCAGGAACAATTGAGAAAGAAAGTAATTGAGATTTATCAGTCTGGAAAGGGTTATAAAGCCATTTCTAAAGCTTTGAGACTCCAGCGAACCACAGTGAGAGCCATTATCCACAAATGGAAAAGACATGGAACAATGGTGAACCTTCCCAGGAGTGGCCAGCCGATGAAAATTATCACAAGAGCGCAGCAACGATTCATCTAAAAGGTCACAAAAGACCCCACAACAACATCCAAAGAACTACAGGCCTCACTTGCCTCAGTTAAGGTCAGTGTTCATGCCTCCACCATAAGAAAGAGGCTGGGCAAAAATGGCCTTCATGGCAGAGTTCCAAGACGAAACTTCTGAGCAAAAAGAACATTAAAGCTCATCTCAATTTTTCCAGAACACACCTTCATGATCCCCAAGACTTTTGGGAAAACTTTCTGTGGACTGACAAGACAAAAGTTGAAGTCTTTGGAAGGTGTGTGTCCCATTACATCTAGCATAAAAGTAACACAGCATTTCAGAAAAAGAACTTTATACCAACAGTAAAATATGGTGGTGGTAGTGTGATGGTCTGGAGCTGTTTTGCTGCTTCAGGACCTGGAAGACTTGCTGTGATAAATGGAACTATGAATTCTGCTGTCTACCAAAAAATCCTGAAGGAGAATGTCCGACCATCTGTTCATGACCTCAAGCTGAAATGAACTTGGGTTCTGTAGCAGGACAATGATCCAAAACACACCAGCAAGTCCACCTCTGAATGGCTGAAGAAAAAAGAAAACTTTGGAGTGGCCTAGTCAAAGTCCTGAGCTGAATCCTATTGATATGCTGTGGCATGGCCTTAAAAAGGCCGTTCATACTCAAAAACCCTCCAATGTGGCTGAATTACAATAATTCTGCAAAGATGAGTGGCCAAAATTCCTCCACAACGCTCTAAAAGACTCTTTGCAAGTTATCGCAAATGCTTTCAATTGTTGTTGCTAAGGGTGGCCCAACCAGTTATTAGGTTTAGGGGGCAGTCACTTTTTCACACAGGGCCATGTAGGTTCGGATTTTATCTCCCTTAATAATAAACACCTTCATTTAAAAACTGAACTTTGACTAAAATTTTAATTGGATTGATGTTCCGAAACACTTAAGTGTGACAAAAATACGAAATCAGGAAGGGACAAACAATTTTTCACACCACTGTACATTGGCTATATTCAAAGAAGGACAATACCACCGATGCCCTTCTATAGATGACTGCAGAACATTCTCATGATCCTAGACTAGATGATTAAGAAAAAGCCATTTGGTTGTAAATACTGTATGTTATAGATGAAACCAACAGGAGTGAGAGATGTAATTATGACATCCTTTTTTTTTTTATAAAAAAGTCCCTTAATAGAATAACACTATGAAGTAATTTGTATTGCTTTGACAGACTACATATTTCTAATTCCCATTTCAAGGGTCTCAAAATTGACTCAATATGATTGTGTAATTCAGTAAAATTGGCTTCAACTTATTACAAAATTGTGCAGTAAAATCATTTCCTTCTTCGTTACAGACATAGAATTGCACTCAAGTGATCTGTTTTGTTTTGGTCGACTACCAGTTTCAAATGATCACTTAGGGCTCTAAATTGCCTCATGACTCAACATGATTCTCTTAGGTAGTAACTTTGACTTCCAATTACTTTCTGCAGCAGAATCAGTTCATTCTTACTATACCCATAGAGTAGCACACTTAAGACGTCTGTTGTTTTTGTTTTCTTCTCTATTACAGCAGTCTAAAAGGGGCTCAGTCTGTAATAGCTGCACATGCACAATTTACTGTTCAGCTATATTTAGCATGCATTCACAAAAGGTGGTAGCTTAACCACAGTTTTGTACAACAAATATTAAACTGCAATGACTGACTAAATCAAAAATCATCAGATGTGTTTGCTTCGGGTTTGTGCGCTAACTGAGGATCCCCATGCAGAACTGATGCAAACACATACCAGTACAAAGTATATTAGTAAATTGTACATGCAAATATTTACACAAAACATTTTCAAAATAACAGAAAATCCACAAGCATCTCCGATGACACCAAACATAAAACAATTAAGTTTTGAATAACTTCAAATGGTAAAACTAGGGAAAATTGTTGGAAGAAGCTTAAGTTTAGTTAAGGTTAATATTGTCTTGCAGTTGTCCAAATCTTAGCAGCTTGGATGACGTCTTTTCTGAGGTTTACCCTGGCCACAAATGACAACCAGTATTGGGGTAACAAATGTAATGCGTTACAGTAATATGATTACGTTTTTCTGTCACGAGGTAATGTAATGCATTACAGTTACTAACATAATAAAAATAACATTGCTTGCGTGACTGTCACGCCGGCTGCAGCTGATACTTCCCAACGCCAGAGGTCGCACTCTCCGGAATACTAGCCTCACCACTTCCGTCAGGCAGCCATATTCGTAGCCTACTTAAACTCCCGGTATGCTAAGCTACTTCGCGAAGTATTGTTTGCCGTTAGCTGACTTTACCGAGCGTTCTTCCGACAGTTATTCTAGTTCTTCGTGTATGACCCTTTGCTCTGTGTTCTCATTGCCGATTTGATTGCCCTGGTTGGATTTGTTGCCTCTCGTCTTGTTGCTCTGGCTATTGATCCTACGCTCGTCTTTCGACTACTCTTTTGCCTTCTGGACACATTAAACCTGCATTTGATTCCTACTCCTTGGTCTCTGAGCATTCCGTAATTACAGAATACTTCGCCGCATCATGGAATCAGCGGGTTTTGAGGATCGTTTATCACGGCAAGAACAAAAGCTGGATGAAGTCGCGCAGCTCATGAAGGAGGTTCTGGCACGCTCTACACCGCTCCCGGAGTGTTCAGCAGCTGTGGCGCCCGTACCGCCGGCCCACGTTCCTGCTCCAGCCGGTGCTCGGGACCCTCCTCGCGTGCTGTCCCCCGTTATGGTGGCCCTACCCGAAAGGTATGACGGCTCTATGGATCTTTGTCGAGGTTTCCTCATGCAGTGTAGCCTATACGTTGAACATCATCCAGAGCAGTTTCATTCTGACACGGATAAAATTCATTTTGTCATATCACTGCTAACCGGGAGGGCAAAAGAATGGGCCACGGCGTTATGGACCCAGGATAGCAAGGCCTTGTTATCTGAAACACTGTTTTACACATTGTTTAAAGAAGTATTTGACCACCCCCACGCCGGACGGGATGTGGGATCTCGTTTGTGTGAACTCAGGTAGGGCAGACGGAGGGCAGCCGATTATGCCTTGGAATTCCGTACAGTCTCAGCAGGGAGCGGATGGAATGACACAGCTCTCCTCACCATGTTCAAACGGGGACTCAGACCCGAACTAAAAGCAGAGATGGCCGTACGGGGTGCCACTCTGAACCTGGATGCCTTCATTCGTCATACCATCATAGTGGACAACCTACTTTGGGACGGTCAAGAACTCAGCAGGAGCTCAGACCCAGCGACTCTGTGTACATCGCAAGAGGCCGAACCCGAGCCCATGGAACTGGGGAGAGCTCACATAACGGACGAGGAGCGACGACACAGGTACAGGGAGAAGTTATGTCTCTACTGTGCGGGGACTGGCCACTTGCGTGCGTCTTGTCCCAAACGACCGGCGTCCACCCGAACCCTGGAGGTAAGCCTCTTGAACCAACCTATGATCAATACCCAATGTATGCATATAACAGTACAGTTATTCTGGGCTTCAGAGTCTGCCTATGTTTCAGCGCTCATCGACTCGGGGGCCGCAGGCAACTTCATAGACCAAGCCTTGGTAAGCAGACTGGCTATCCCAGTGACCCGCACCTCAGCACCTATGACTTTAAAAGCGGTGGATGGCAGAGTTCTAGGGGAGGATTCTGTGACGGAGTGCACGGTGGAACTCAACATGAAGGTCGGGTTGCTTCACCAGGAGTGTCTTTCGTTTTTTGTCATCCCGGCATCTAATCATGACATCATCCTGGGGTTTCCCTGGCTTGTCCTACATAGGCCTCACATTATCTTGGGGGAAGATGACATTAAGAGCTGGGGGGACCAATGCCGGGCATCTTGTCTGACCCTGCCTCTGATGCCCACTGCTTTGGAGGATACCAAGAGCTCCGGTCTTACCCAGGTGCCGGATTGCTATAGACATTTGAGGCGAGTCTTCTCTAAGGAGCTTGCCCAGGACTTGCCTCCTCATCGGTCATGGGACTGCGCCATCGACCTTCTGCCAGGCAGCAGCCCGCCTCGGAACAGGATCTACCCCCTTTCTCCACTCGAAACGCAGGCGTTGGAAGACTACGTGGAGGAGGCGTTACATCTGGGGTTTATTCGACCATCTACCTCTCCGGCCGCGGCAAGTTTCTTCTTCGTGGAAAAGAAGGACGGAGGTTTACGCCCTTGCATCGATTACCGGGGCCTCAACGAAATGACGGTGAAGTACAAGTATCCGTTACCCTTGGAACTTCTACGTGGAGCTGCCATTTTCACCAAATTGGATTTAAGAAACGCATACAATCTGATTAGAATTCGTGCCGGGGGCGAGTGGAAGACGGCGTTCATCACGTCGCGGGGACACTACGAGTACACCGTCATGCCGTTTGGCCTGGCTGTGGCCCCGTCGGTATTCCAGGCCTTCATTAGCGAGGTTCTGAGGGACATGATTGACCGGTGGGTGATTGTTTACCTTGATGATATTCTGATCTACTCACCTGACTTACACACGCACATTCATCATGTACAACAGGTCTTGACTCGACTGTTGAACCACAGGTTATGTGTTAAACTGGAAAAATGTGAATTTCATGTCACCACTGTGTCTTTTCTGGGCTATGTAATAGGTCAAGATGGTGTCCGTATGGATGAGGGTAAGGTCGATGCTGTGGTACAGTGGCCCCAGCCGCGCACCATCAAGGACCTACAGAAGTTCTTGGGATTCGCTAATTTCTATCGGCGGTTTATTCGGGGGTTTAGTAGCATAGCCGCTCCTCTCACGTCCTTATTACAAGGTAACTCTAGTTGGCTGGTGTGGACTGAGGCAGCGGACTGCGCGTTTCGGTCGCTTAAAGGTCGCTTCACTTCCGCTCCTGTTTTAGCACATCCTAACCCCGATTACCCCTTTGTGGTAGAAGTGGACGCGTCCTCGTCGGGTGTAGGGGCCATGCTTTCGCAGCGTTCAGGCTCGCCCCCTAAGCTCCACCCCTCTGCTTTCTTCTCCCGTAAGTTAAACAAGGCCGAGAGGAATTATGACGTGGGTAACCGGGAGCTTCTGGCCATTAAGCTCGCGTTAGAAGAATGGCGGCCCTGGTTAGAAGGGGCCAGGCATCCGTTTGTGGTTTTGACTGATCATCGTAACCTGGAATATTTGAAGGCAGCTAGGCGCCTTAACCCCAGACAGGCTCGTTGGGCACTGTTTTTTACTCGTTATGACTTCACTGTGTCTTATCGCCCTGGTTCTAGGAACGGCAAGGCTGACTCTTTGTCTAGGCAGTGGGAGGCCGAGCCTGACATGAGTCAGGTCACCACGGTCCTGAGACCCGAGATCATCGTCGGTCCTATTCGGTGGGAGATGCTAGAAGAGATACATCGGGCTCAGGTTAACGAACCACCTCCCACTGATTGCCCACCGGACCGTGAGTTTGTTCCCACCGCCTTGCGTACGGAGCTTATTCGGGAGATTCATAGTAACCCCCGTTCGGGGCATCCTGGTATACAATGTACTATAGCACTAGTTCGGAATTGGTTTTGGTGGAGGGGATTAGAAGGGGAGGTCACGGATTGGGTAAAGGCCTGTCCGGTGTGCGCTCAGGCTAAGGTTCCTCGTCAAGCCCCGGCTGGTTTGTTAGAACCATTGCCTATCCCCAAGCGCCCCTGGTCACATCTAGGGGTAGACTTTGTGACCGGCCTACCTCCCTCCAAGGGCAAGACCGTCATCTTGGTAGTTATTGATTGCTTCTCTAAGGCCTGCCGCTTGATTCCCTTGGCCAAGTTGCCCACCGCACTCGAGACAGCTGAAGCCCTGTTCCATAACGTGTTTAGGTTCTACGGGCTTCCTGAAGATATAGTTTCAGATAGAGGGACACAGTTTACTTCCAGGGTCTGGAAAGAGTTCTGCAAGCTCCTGGACATAAATGTCAGCTTAACTTCGGTCTACCACCCCCAGTCTAATGGCCAAACTGAATGCCTAAATCAGGAAATCTGCAGGTTTCTGATTTCTTACTGCTCGCGCTCCCAGTCCGACTGGGTCAGATATCTGCCATGGGTAGAGTATGCGCAGAATTCTTTGATAAGTTCCTCTACGAGTCTGACACCTTTCCAATGCGTCTTAGGTTTTCAACCCCCACTCTTCCCATGGTCGGGCTCTCCCTCCGAGGTGGCCGCCGTGGACGAATGGATGCGGAAGAGTGAGCAGACATGGGAACAGGCCCATGTTCGTTTGCAGCGGGCTGTGTCCCGACAGAAACTGCAGGCAGACCGTCGTAGACGTGACGTGCCCTCCTACAGGCCCGGTCAACTGGTATGGCTTTCTACCAAAGATCTAAGATTAAAGTTGCTCTGTAAGAAGTTGAGTCCCAAGTTTGTGGGGCCCTTTAAGGTTCTACGGCAGGTAACCCCCGTCTCGTATAGGCTTCTGTTGCCCTCCTTGTATCACATAGCCCCTACGTTTCACGTTTCCTTGCTCAAACCGGCTCATTCTTCCCCCCAGGTGCAGTCAGACGTGACAGAACCCCCGCTGCCTCTGGATGTCGACGGTTCTCCCGTTTACGCCGTCAAGCAGCTCTTGGACTCCAGGCGGCGTGCTGGTAGAATGTACTACCTGGTGGACTGGGAAGGTTACAGTCCGGAAGAACATGCCTGGGTCCCGGCTGGGGACATTCTGGACCCGTCTCTCATTGCGGACTTCCACCGTGCTTTCCCTCAGCGCCCGGCTCCGAGGCCTCGGGGACGTCCCCGGAGGTGGGGGTCTTCGGCGTCGGGCGCCGCCCGTCAGAGGGGGGGTTATGTGACGCCGGCTGCAGCTGATACTTCCCAATGCCAGAGGTCGCACTCTCCGGAATACTAACCTCACCACTTCCGTCAGGCAGCCATATTCGTAGCCTACTTAAACTCCCGGTATGCTAAGCTACTTCGCGAAGTATTGTTTGCCGTTAGCTGACTTTACCGAGCGTTCTTTCGACAGTTATTCTAGTTCTTCGTGTATGACCCTTTGCTCTGTGTTCTCATTGCCGATTTGGATTGCCCTGGTTGGATTTGTTGCCTCTCGTCTTGTTGCTACGGTTATTGATCCTACACTCGTCTTTCGACTACTCTTTTGCCTTCTGGACACATTAAACCTGCATTTGATTCCTACTCCTTGGTCTCTGAGCATTCCGTGATTACAGTAACTCACGTTTTTCTATAAAAATATTATTTTAATACCCAAAGCATAAAACATTTCCTGCATTGTTTCTGCAAAATTTCTGTTTGAACTAGCATCCTGCCAGAACAGACTGCATAGCTAGTCTGTTACAAGCAAATCTGACTCTCTTTACTGAGTCGACTCTTTTGGCTCCCAAACGGCTCTTCATTTCATTTAGCACAGTTTTAATCTGTACGTGTGGACAAATATCCCTCAACTTATTAAAATGTAGGTATACTCAGTCTTGTCATTTCCATTATTTGACATTATGTTTGGTAAAAAAAGATTAAATGTGAAACATCACATAGTTGTGTATTAAACGTTTTACTTATACTGAACATTGTAGTGTTTTGCTACAAATATTAAACAGACTGTTACGCCGTGGAGAGGAAGGAGGCAAACGCAGGCCGAGGATGGAGGTAAGGCAGGCTTTATTGATACTGACGAAGGCTTACGAGGCGGTGTTTGAAGAGCTAGGTGACTAGGGTAGAGAACCTTGTCGTGTAGCGGAGACTTGGGGAGTGAGATGGTGTATTTATGCAGGAGATGAAAACGGGATCCAGGTGGGAGTGATTAGTATGATGGTGAGACAGAGCGAGGCAAGGTGCGAGCGGGTGGAGCGGCGCCGGAGGCGGGCGTGACACAGACAGTGCGTGTGTGGTATAAAATAATCCCGGATGGCAGCTATATAAAATGATCAATATTGGGTATTAAAACTTTCCTGGACCCCTCTACATTTCATACATCTCATACAATAAATTAAGTAATGAATAATCAGTAATGGATTACTTTTTTTTTGAGTAACTAGCCCAACACTGACGACAGCATAGCAGAAATCTAATAAACTGAGCTCAAAAATACTGCATACATTCAATTAGAGGCTTCAGTATCTTCTTACAATTTGTCTCTTTGATGTGACAAACTACTAAAAAAATAATAAGAATCAAGAACAGTGATATCCTGTTTGCTTAATAAAGCTAGAAATACAGTGGGGGTCAATAGTCTACTAGTGAAAATGCTTGTTTAGATCTTTCTGGAGAAGGATTCATACTGCAGCAGGATAATAACCAAAGCACACCTTAAAGCTTTGCAAGAACTACTACGTTAGTGATTGTGTTTTTCTGTCTTCAGATGTTCACTGTTTGTGAACACAAAGGTTTATTATAAAACTGTCAAGTACTGTAAATACAAAACTTACCTGTGACTGGTACTTCGTGTGATTGTCCCACCTGAAATTTCTTTGTAATTGATTTATCTGATACACCAAAAATGTCTGCAATTGGTCATAATTTGAAATCACATAAAATGCAACATTTCATTGATTGTGCTAGCATATCTGCGGATGTTCATCCAGTAAAAGTTCTGTTGCCAGAGTATCTAGGCCTTTGTACAAGATTCCCTGTGTATGAAAAAAAGTAGCTGAGATAAGTAGACTTCCTTCATTGATTTCCAGGGGGAAGCAAACAGTACTGTATGTACACACAATAAATACTACCCTTACACACTACTCATACGCACACTTACACAGTGCAAAAACACAAGACACGCTCACGCTCATACACAACACAAGTACAGATGAAACAAGAATTAAAACAAGAATTCACACCAAACATTCATTTTCAGACTTAATCTTTTTTTTATTATCTGTTTCATTGTCGTAGTCAAAATGGTCTCTGTCATTGCTGTTAATTATGGTAAACCTCCAATGCCCTCTCTAAAGTCAGTAATTAAATAATAATAATAATAATAATAATAATATCAACAATAATAAGAATAATAAAAATGCATCTTAAGTTTGGTTTAATTCCGTCTCAGTCATGTGGAATTAGGCATGAACAATCAAGTGATAGATACAAGTCTCTATCCTGCCCCATTGCAGTCTTAATTGGTTAATGTGACAGTTTTCATTTAAAGGTATATTTCACATTGGCCATTGTCATTTAATAAAAAATACATAAATAATTACATGAAATAATACATACTTATAGATATTATGACAAAAATTGAAATATACATTTATTGTCATTGTACAAGTTCAACAAGCTTCAGTGTGCAATTTCCCTATGAGCAGTTATATACATAAGCAAATAATACAACTATTAATAAAATACAAACATACAAATTTTAAAAGAAGAATAAACTATCTACCAGAAACTGAAATTGTACTGCAATGCAAGTATTGTGCAAATGTAATAGTGTGTGCAATGAGGTAGCGCAATGTAATTGCAAAATATAGCAGTTGGCATGGTGCCAGTCATTTGTATTCTGAGCGGCAGCACAGTTCTTAATATACAGGGGTGCTTGAAAGTTTGTGAACCCTTCAGAATGCTTTTACATTTAAACCTCATTAGATTTTCACAAGTTCTAAAAGTAGATAAAGAGAACCCAATTAAACAAATGATACAAATATTACACTTAGTCACTTATTTATTGAGGACAAGCACTTAATTTGAAGGTAAAATAATAGTCAAGTATTTTCAATCAAGGAAGTTTATCATGAAACAGAAGGAACAAATGTTTTCTGAGGAGCTAAGAAAAAGTGTTGTTGATGCTCATCAGGCTCATCATGCTCATCAAAATCATTAACTGTTTTGACTCCACAGTCTACAGTGAGACAGTTTGTGTACAAATCAATGAAATTCAGGATTTCTGTTTCCCTCCCCGAATGGTCAACCAACAAACATCACTCCAAAAGCAAGGCATGTAGTAGTTTGTATAGTCCGTGTGAGAGCCTTTATTTGCTTAAAAGTTACACTGGGTACCTTAATGATCTTTATGTTAATGTGCATGAGTCCACCATCAGGAGAATGTTGAACAATAATGGTATGCATGACAAAATTGCAAAAAGCTAGCCATTCCTCTCCAAAAAGAACATTTTTGGCTGTCTGCAGTTTGCTAAAGATCATGTGGACAAGCTAAAAGGCCACAACTGCTTTGAGGATGGATGAGACCAAAACAGATTTAAAAAGGTAAACACTGCATTCCAGCAGAAGAATCTTCTCTAGTTGTGAAACATTGTGGTAGTCGTATCATGGTCTGGGCCTGTTTTTCTGCATCTGAACCAAGATGACTTGCTATCATTGATGGATCAATGAATTCTGAATTAAACCAACAAATTCTAAAAGATAATACCAAAGAATAATTAAAGAAGAATAAAGTTAATGTTTTGGAATGGCCAAGTTAAAGTTCTGACTTTAAAAATGTTGTGAAAGGACCTGAAATAAGCAGCAGTAAATGTGAGGAAACCACCCAAAACCCCAGAGTTGAAGGTATTCTATATGGAGAGAGGGGCTACAATTCCTCCAAACCAATGTGTAGGTCTAATCAACACCTGCTGTACCTTATTGCTGCACAAGGGGGTCAAACCTTATCCTGAAAGGTTCACATACTTTTGTCAATGACAGATATGTAATACTGGATCATTTTTATTACTAAATAAATGACCAAGCATTTTGTTTGTATATTTGTTTAATTGAGTTCTCTTTATCTGTTTTAGGACTTTTTTAGGATTTTCTAAATGTGTTCACCAACTTTCAAGCACAACTGTTTGCACATCTAATTACCAACCATGAAGGTCTGTATGTGTGTGAGTGAATAGTCTAGTCCAGAATGTTCACTTGTCAGATGAAAGGTAACTGTGGTTGAATCTTACAGGGCAAGCCAGATGTTTGGCTCAGCAGGCGTTATGGCTAGGGGTTTAAAAAAAAAATGAAATAAAACGCTCCTCAGTCTGGTAGTGTGAGAGTTGATATACAGTATCTGTAGGGTTGTTCAGATGGCAAGAGGTTGAAGAGCTGGTGGCAGAGCTATATACAATCCCTGGAGATGGAGGCTGCTTTGCAGAGGCAGCAGGTGCTGTAGATTTCCTCACGAGTCAGCGGTGGGGCTCTGATTTTTTTAAAAAACACTACTGCTGACTTATTTCAGGGCATTCCTCCCCAGAAGAGTGCAGCTGGTGTACCACGTTGAGATGCAATTCTCAAGTATGGACTCAGTGCCCTCAGAAAGTAGAGTTGTTTCTGTGCTCTTTTAACCAGTGTTGTGGTGTTGGCTGTCCATGACAGGTATTCTGATATGTGAATATACTGGAATTTGCAGCTGGACACTCTCTCTACCATGTCACCATGGATGTAAATTGGAGCAGGCACTTTACCACCTCTTCTGAAGTCCATGATGTCCTTAGTCTTGTCAATTTTGAGAGTTAAGCTGTTATCTGAGCACCAAATAGCCAGGAGCTGTACTTCCTCCATGCAAGTTGATTTTTAATTGTTTGTAATCAGCCCTGTCATATTCATTTTTATGAATATGTGAGTATTTAAAATTTCTTTTCTCAATTTCCTTTCTTTTTAATGAACATTAAAACGTATTAACTTCTGTGTTTACAGTGCATCAGTTTCTTATTTAAACATTGCACTTTCTCTAAAGATTCCTTTATTTCCTTTGCTTTTTATCTCAGCGCTCTCTCTCTCTCTCTCTGTTGTCTCTTTCCACAACCTGCTGTAATCTCTCCCAATCGCCCTACAAAAACTTTCTTTTCCCAGCCTCTGTGATTTTTCTCTCTAAATGGCAATATAAATGTCTTACTTGCCACCAATCTGCTCTAAAGTGAGCTCTAAAAGTCAGTGCACTTTGACTAGGTTACTAGAAAATAAAATTGACTCTTAATTGTATACACATAGCCTGGAGGTGGCCTAATCCAACCAAGCCCAGAGGCCTCTTGCGTTCCATCTCCATCTCATCCCTTCAGCAATTTCATGGCTGATTTGCACCTTATACTCTCCCTTCCATCCCACCAAAAGGGCTCAATAAGACAAATCCTGGTCTAGGCACTTCATGGAAAGCACCATATATTGTTTAAACAATCTGATTTAGCACTATTGACTGAAACTACACTTTTCTTTAAATTCAAGTTACTGAATGTTTTATTTACCAAGGAACGTACTCCTAAAACATATTTACCATACTACAGGGGCGTCTCTAGGGATTTATGAACAGGGAGCTAAGCTTTGACAGGGGGATGGGTGGGGGGTGGTAAGAGGTAAATAACACTCAATTTCAGGAACATCCACTCTCACAGACACCTTCACCTTCATAGAGTGTTGCATAGTAAAGCTTGTTTAAGTTTCAGGGACATTATGGAACAGCAGTGCCTCCCCCATGCAGGTCGTAGTGAAATTTCAGGACATTGTGAATATTGAGACAGGTAGCACAATTGAGTACGAGAGAATAAATAAGAAACTATTGACAACATAATAATGTATGTTTACTGCCCTATAAAAAGGCTCCGAGAGGCTACTTTTGGGTAGCGTACCCATTAGTGAGAGATCGTTGACTGTTAGACATGCCTGTAAGACAAACTCAAAGACATTTCCCCAGTTGACAGATTTTGAGAGGGGGCGCCTCACTGGACTGAGAGAATCAGAATGGTAGTTTTTGATGAACTGCCGCCACCTAGGCTTTTCAGACCTAACTGTTATGAGGTGTTGCGAGCTGTGGTTCCATTAGGGCACGCACATGGCAAACAGGCTCTGGTTGGACAGTAGAGAGGATCATTTGACCCACCGACAGGCATGAGCAGCTTCCACAGTTTCACTGTCCACCATCCAGACACTGATGGCACCTTCTCTACAAACCCGTGCCTCTGCCTGGACCATTTGCAGGTGCTTGCAGAAGTAAATTTGCTTTCACAGTACCCATTACGTGCCCTGCCATTGACAGTCAGCCACCGTCAACATTGTTTGCAGTGGTGTCATGAACAAGAAACCTGGACTGCTATGAACTGGAACCATATCATCTTTAGCATCAACTCCAGGTTTTGTTTGTGATCCGATGACAGGCAGGTTTGAATATGGAGACCTTGTCGTGAGCACTTCAGTCTTGCCTTTGCCGTGGAGCAAGACACTGGTCCAACTGCTGGTGTGATGGGATGATGATCTACAGGCCCAGCTGCAACATATTGGGCAAAGGTGCCACAGGATACCATACAGAACCTCCAATGCCCATCTGTATCTCATCTGGTATCCACACTAGAGGCGAGCTAACAAGGAACTAGAGCCTCCATTCAATTGTACAGTTTTACACAATAAACTTATCCTTTCGCTCTAATATTGTCATCACTTACATATATCATCATTACATTCATACATATAAAGTCGATTCCGAAATTTCCTTGGTGAGTTTCTTTTTTTTTTTTTTTTTTTGTCAACGAGTGTATGAGCAATAGTTATGAGGTTTATTTGTTGCATTTACTTCAAATGATTTCCAGATGTTTTATTTAGCATATGTCTGCATATAGACTCCAAACCAAACAGTGCTAGGAATAAGCTGTGTGTGATGTAAGTGCTGCAAGGCTGAATCTTAGATTTTGTACTTCACACACTTGAGTGTTTTCACACTGGGAAAATAAAGTAACCAAAAAATGTTCACTGTACACTTTTGCACACAGCAGCCACAGTAAGCATTATGCAATATTCACAGTATGCATTTCACAGCGAAAGGAACAGAGCCATTAAAGGCTGCTATGATTTAATTGTATACATTTTTATACAATTTAATTGTATAAAAAATAGATAAAATAAAGTGAGCCAACATACTAAGTGAGAATTGTACTACACAATGCCTATGAGGAGGAAAATTTGTATTTATGTCTCACTGTATGCACACATTTTTCAAAGTAACTGGTGTGGCTCTGGCAACTGAAAAAGTCTTTGATAAGTGACATTAATAAGTATCATTTATTATGCTGTGATGTCTTACTAGAAGCGTTCAAACATTTGGGGCATGAGCCCCGGACAAAATACCTGGCGACCCATCTGGAGAGAGGAAACAAGTAATGGAATGGTACTTTTACTTTATTTAAAAATGGACCTCTTAATTACATACTCCCTTTGTAAAATAGAAAGACCTAGAAATAGCATGCATTAATGTCAAGGATACAGAACTGAAATTCGGAACCGAAACACTTTAGTTTTCTCCAGCACCTTTCTAAAGTCTGGTTTATAGTGTGTTCATAATGTATGCCTTTGGAAACATGGTTGCCACAATTAAATAAATTATCAGAAGATCGTGCTAAATGATGGAATAAATAACGACCTTTATAACTGGCCGAATGCAAGCTGACCTGGTAACCAAACTATCTGCTTTGTGTGAGAGGCATCCTTATGTAAAGGCTCAGCGGTCTTTTTGACCACTCTAGGTAGGTAAACCCAGCGTGGCGCTACTAGTAGGAAGTCACATTGTCGAAGCTTGCCATTAGACATATGTAGGTCAAACCGGCACAGTGCTTCTAGTGTTAAAAAGCCAACCAAACAGGAGTTACACATAATTCCATGAGTTTAATAATTTTTTCTTGGTCTTTAAATGGCTCTTAGGAGTGGCTTCTATTTGCTGAAACTCCCTGAAACCACAGTGGCCCTCTGTGGATAATTTTAGAGATGCTTGGTTTATAAGAAACAGAAACACAATCATAAACACATGCACTGTGAAATGTGGGGGTAGTTCTCTCATTGTCGCCGATTAGCACAAAAGACATTTAACACAGCATGTGCTGCACACGGAGAAGGAACAGATGATAGAAACCTGCAGAATTATGACATATTGGAAAACACTGCACAAAGAACTTATAAACTGTGTTGAGCAAAAAGCACTGCTGTGTAGGATGTTTACAACATACAGATATCTATTCAGCTTAATTAACTGTAATTTAAGCTTCCGAAGATTATATATGTAGTGACATGACTTGGATAATAATGCCTTTGTAAAAAGAGGACCACAATCACTACAGAAAATGAATAAGCAATAAATGGATGTTTTAACAAAATCAGAGTTGTGAGGTCCTGCTAGCGTGCTGCAAAAATGGGTTACCACACAGCCCATATCCAACTCCCAAATGAACACGCAAATGGTTTAGCTCTGTATGACTCACTGTTTGCGGCGGTTCATTTTCATACCTGTTGTAAATGAGAGTTCTACAACCATTCATGCATAACAGCAAACAGACTCATTATTCACACTGTAATTGCATTAAAAATGGAATAACAGACGTTATAATTGGAAAATGGAAGGAAGGAGAGTGATACAGTTCCATATCACATGAAAACCAGGTTCACTGGTTTATAAAAACACCCTGATGGCCTTTAATATATGGAACACATCAATCTGATGTCTTTGTGCAGTTTACTGGTCCTTCTCAAAAAATTAGCATATTGTGATAAAGTTAATTCTTTTCCGTAATGTAATGATAAAAATTAAACTTTCATATATTTTAGATTCATTGCACACCAACTGAAATATTTCAAGTCTTTTATTGTTTTCAT
>JAJAGP010003099.1:0-84914 GCA_025084515.1 Ancistrus triradiatus
GGGGGGGGGTTTACATTATTCCTTATGGGAAAGATTTCCTCTGTACTCATCGTTATCAGTTCTTGACAAGCCTTCTGGAACAAATTAACAATGAGAACCGATGTAGCACTGTACTTATATACACTCGTTAACATTGAAATTGCAACACCAATAAGGAAGGCTGTAGCAGGTGTCACTAAGATCTGCAAATGATCAATCTGTGGTATGTGGGAGGGGCATAAATGTCAGATTGAAAGCAAAGTTTTTTAGCCTCAGGAAACCTCAAAAATTCGAATCAAGCTGTGTGCAGTGATTGTGTGATGCCTCTGTTAAATCAAAATGTTTTGAGTATTTTATTTCCATTATTTATTATTTGCATATCATTATGATGTTTGTTGATGTGGTGATTTCCATACTTCCAGCACTTTTCCTTACTGGTGTTGCAGTTTCAGTTTTGAAGAGTACAGCACTTTACAAGTCTAGGAGCAGACTCGTCTAAACTAAAATAAAATACATATAAATCCTAAGTTCAACAAAATACAACAGATATAGAAAAAAACATCATAACCTGTCATTTTACCTTTTAAAATGAAAACTTGAAAATTAATTTCATTCAATTTTTTCTAGCTGTTTTTACATATTATGACCTTACTTCAAAGTATAAATAACATTAAAAATGCTAAATCATCATTTTTAGTACGGGTGTAATGATAAATTAAGAAAATATGTAGTCCCTGGCAATTAAAATAAATTACTGCAGACAAATGTTTCAAATTCTAAATAAAATGCTTTATTGTACATCACCATATATTAAACAACCGAGTGAAAATGTTCCTTTTTTATTTCTGAAGAATAACAATTAAAAAATAACTTGTCTCTGGGAGCATGATGTATGCCCTCTGGTGTTCAAAAAATGCAATTGCATCATGGCGTAATAAACAGAACGTATGTGACATTTTGTGTCATGATGGACCTTATTTGGTTTTTTCCTTATAACGTTTAGGGAGTGTTTCTTTGCCACTGTCGCCCTAGGCTTTGCTCAATTTGGGATTGGCCTTAGATAATAGAAGATATTATTAAAATTGTAAAGCTGCTTTGAAACAATGCGATATTGTAAAAAGCGCCGTAGAAATAAATCTGACTTGTACTTTGACTTAATTTTTAGCAGTGGTGGTAGCTTGGCAATGATGGGGCATGGTGTCCAAATGTATCATTTTGTCACATTGTATATACAGGAGCAGAAACTTGTCTCACAATTATTCTCTTATATTCTATAGTTCTATTGTCTATGTTTAATTTTACAGTGGTCCGATAATACAAATAAACACACATTCGGCAGTACTCTAAATTTTGAGTTTTGAATTTTGAAGCACGACACTCTCTCACACTCTCCCGATCTAAATGAGGAACCCAGCGGTGCATGACGTAGGGAGTCACGTGGCAGGAGTGATGAGCGCTGGGAAATGGATTGAGGGCATGAGATATTCAATACTTCAGTACTCCCCATTGTAAATCGGGGACTACCTGTATACTCTTCATAATATTGTATTGTGTTTAATTTATTATAATCTATATATTATGTCTTATTTTATTTGTTATATTGCCTTTAAATATGCTCTGTATTTTATTGTTTATATTTAGCTTCAGTGTATCTTAACTATTAGTATTAACTTCTTACCTAGGTAACTTTGTTTAATTCTTACTTATAACATCTAGACTGGTCCTCCCAAGCTTTCTTAACAGAGTTTTTCCATGCCACTGTCGCTCTAGCTGTGCTCAGTTTAGGCTGCAGGTATAGATGTTTGTAAAGCTGATTTGAGACAATGCTTCACTGTAATAGAACTAACTGTGACTTGACTTGACAATTAAACATTAGTGTCTTAGGAATATAAGGGCTTGAACTCTTAACCTTTAGGTCCTTTAACCTCTGAGACACAGGCATCAGCTCATAAGGATTCACATAAATGGATTGTTTTCACCACTATTCCTGGTAAGGTTTATGGAGTGAGGAACACAGGGTCCAGGCGTAAGTCCATGGGAGTCCCTGTGCGTTAATGGGCTAGCCCGAGCGTCTCAATCACCTTGTCTTTCTAAATCAATTTGACCAAATTTCTCACATCATAACACAAAGTTTTGTCCTGATTCTTTTAACCCTAGTAGCATGTGATGCTGCGATAGAGAAATGCAACTATTGCAGAATACTACAAAACTCTTAAGACCTTTTTCTTAGCGTTAGGACTCAGTCATTTGCATTGATCATCACACAACTGCGTTACACAGGTTAAATCAGTGCCTGGAACTGCAGGGTTGAGGCTTTCTCATAGAATAGGAACAACAACAACATCTGGGCAATCAGCGACGGGAAAACGAACTACCACAATGACATCAGCGAAGAAGAAACGAGCGTGCTCTCACCTGTTCATTAACCCAGCTAAAGGTGTTTAGAACCACTCGACAAGCCAACCGGGCCCCCCACACACACTGCGCAGCTGTCATTCAGCGTAACTACCGCTCTCTCTCACTCAGCATAATTAAGTAGTTCAATCAGAACAGCATGGACTCACCTCTCCAGAGCCTACGACTTGATAATTAACCAAAATATATCATTAGCTACAAGAGTGCTACATGGATTTATGTCAGTCACAATGCTTTAGAAAATGACGTGACCTGGTTGTTCTGCGTTTTACATCACACGCCTTTGGTTTTCCCAGCGCTGAGAGCAAAGTGTGGAGCGGAGTTTCGCACAGCCTCGTATTAGCATATAGGCCGATGTGCGCAACGCGGACATTCATCATTAAAGGAGCGCGAAAATGCTAACATTGCTAATAATGAATGACAGCTAGTGGGCTTCAGTAAGCATAATGCAAATGAGATCTCGCCGGCTCACCGAAACAAATTTTTACTGGTTCGTGTTCTTCTAAAACATTACTTCGCCCCCACCAACAAACCATTAATCACTCTACCTAAAAATTCCTCTTCCCCGCGCTCAGATTTGTTATAGGCGACTTCCCTTCCGTTTCCCTTCCATATATTATCCGGCATTATCATAAAAACAAACACAGCCCATTTCTGCCTTCCGTAACGCAGGCCTGTAAATGGCAAGGGTCTCATAAGATGGGTCGTTTCAAAACTGGGACGTCGGCGGTGTGAGCGATGCTTTTCTCCGGCGCAAACTTTCGAATTCGAGCAAAAAACAAACAACGACTGCTGTCAGGATGGATGTGTGGAGAGACGGACAGAGTACCTGTGGCCTGAGCCGAGGGAAGACAAGGGAAGAGACGGAGACGGTGGGAGAAAAGGGGAACGAAACACCAATTAGAGCGCCTCGCCCACATGCTCCCTCACAAAGAGCCGTGCTCCGCTAAAGGTCACGCTGAAATTTGACTGACAGGACTAAAGTCTTTTACTCATAATTTTTGTGTTTGCAATAGAATTCAGAGCAATTCACAGCCTTAAAGGCCTTAAGTGAGACCAGCAATTAATTGTAATGAATAATCTGACAAATCTGGCTGACATATGGCCACTAATTCCCCGCCTTTCTGCAGGGAGCAGGCAAGGGATTAGATTAGCTTAAATGAAATCTGGGAGCGCCGTGCCATCTGCATGTTCCAGGCCCCTTCTCTTGAAACGTTAACCACACTCCGGAAGGCTTCCTGCCACTGGCTCGCCCTCCTTCTTCGGCCTCCTTCCTCTGCCCTCGCATCCCTCTTTCACTATTCACATCGTAGCTTTCGTTTCTTTTACAACCTTTCTGAGTTTCTAAAGATTTGGGAATAGCGTGCTGGGAAAAAGCAATATTGCTGAAGCCAAGCCAAAAATCGAAGAACAGGCGGGTAGCAAGGGTGGGAGGGACAACTAAACAAACACAAGCACAGTGGTAATGAGGGCTGTACAAACACCTAAACAAACGGCACGTGCCTCGCCACCCAAGCAGCACAGATCCACGCTCAAGTCACTATTATTACCAGATAATGTCCCACAGGAACTGCTCATCTGATTAGAGCGGCAACACAGCAAGGGAGAATAAAGTTCTACCTGATAAGTCTTATCAAAGAATTAGAAGCAGCTTTTTATTTCTCAGTTGTCATACCAAGAGCATTTCTTTCAGCAGGACTTATTACAGAGACTGCTGTGGAAATCGCGCAATCCAGCAAATCAGGCGTGACAAAGTCTGTTTTCAGTCTGAAGGAGCCTGTGGTAAGTGCTGAATCAGGCCGTGTTATTGTCAGACCCATATCTGTGCAGATTTTGGCTAGTTCTCTCTGTTATTGTAGTGTAGACAGGACTGAAGCTGGCTGATAACGAGAATTAAAGATAAAAACTTAACCTACAAGAGGGAAGAGAAAAAGAATGTTGATCTAAATGTTTTTGTGTGTTTTCTTGACGTCCTCAATGTAAAATCGTACAATCCTGGGATGCAGTATTAATAATCTTCAGTTCTTCTATTAAAAGTCACTGTTTTGACTTTTGCTTCAGCGATCTCAATACAAGTCCACTTCACTCTTATATAAGCACTTTGCATATTTTTGTAGTTATTGGATAATAAAAAATTCTTCATTTCTTCAGCTAGTCATTTGATTTAGATGTAATTTCATTTACATGCATTATGTGCATTTATAGAATACTAATACTACTACTACTACTACTAATAATAATAATAATAATGAATACATGTAATATGATTTCCATTATATGTGATTACTTGATAATAAACATAATACATTATGTTTATTATTAATTAAATTAAATGTATTAATATATTATTCATGAAATCTAAATTTTTAATTAATAACACCCAATCATGAATTATTAATGTATATTATTATTATTATTATTATTATTATTATTATTATTATTATTATTAGGGACTATGGTATCACAGTAGTTACAGGACTAAGGACCAGAAAGTCCAGGAAAGTCCCGACACTGCCAAGCTGCCACCGTTGGGCCCTTGATCAAAGACCCTTAACCTGCAATTGCTTGGATTATGCATTGTATGATTGTATGAGTTGTAGGTCACTGTGCATAAGAGTGTCTGGTAAATGAAAAAATGCAAATGTAAATGTGTTGTTATTGTTATTGTTATTATTGTACAGTATATTATCTTGTAATTACATGAAAATAATCCTACAAAAGCATATACCATAGTAAGGGGTAGCAGTGCTATAATAATAATAAAAATAATAATAATAACTACTATTATTATTATTTGTTTTTTTTGTTTTTTTAGTTATATGAACAGTGATGTTATCAGTAGTAGCAGTAGTAGTAATATTCAACATAATGGCAACTTAGGCAGAGAAATGCCCCTGAGACCACAGTCTGTTGTAACGTACATGAGAATTTCTAATCGACTATTATGAAAAGCTCAAATCCTTCAGTGACTGATTTAAAAAACTTGTTACTCCAGTCACCTTAGTGTTGTTGTGTTGTGTACCCCCGCACAGGTGCTTTCAAGTTCTTTATAATACAATTCACCGAGATCCAGAGGCAGCAGGTGTTCAGCTGTGTATGGAGATCTCGTCTCTAAACTCAAATCGAACTTGATTCAGATGTCAGCCCTCTTTGTACTCTCTAAACAGTGTGAGGGGAAACAGGGAGAGTTCTGATTCTCCTTTCTTCCACTGAAAAGAGCATCTGAACAGACAGGTCAAACGCAGGCCTGGGGTTTAATTGCAGGGACTGAATAAAGTCTCAGTGTGCGGCGGGCCTCATCATTTCTATGGAACAGGTCTTAATTTAAACCAGGGGCTAATTATCATGCAGAGCATACCCACCCAGAATGTTTGCATAACTATCACAAGCGTTTTCATAAATGATGCTTTAATTAGTCTTAATTAGAATTTGTTTAAGTCAGCAGGGAATGCAGGCCCCCGTGAAATGATGTATGTAATAAGCACCAACCCTGCTCTCTCTCTCTCTCTCTCTCTCTCTCTCTCTCTGTCTCTCTCTTCTTTTTCCTACTAGGGGAATAGAGCTGACAAAATCACATCACATTAAATTGATTCAGTCAGAATTAAAATTCTTATGGTATTAATTAAATGGGGAGGATCTCATTAGCGAACAGCATGGCGAGGAAGACACTGCCACCAGATGTGTCTGGTGTCAGGGCCTCCCCCCCTCCCCGAACACATACACACCATTAGGGCAGAGAGAGGGGCAGAGAGAGAGGCGGGGGCGGGGGGGTGTATGACAGTACGACCAAAAGAGGCGGACACAGTGAGAAGGCGAAAGTAAGAGATAGAAGGGAAAGGAACTGAAGTAAATAAAGGTCCATGAATGAGAAAGAAATAGAGAGAGAGAGAGAGAGAGAGAGAGAGAGAGAGAGAGAGCCTGGGAGGAGCACTAAAAGGGGGCTGGGAGAATATTAATGAGGGTTATTAGACACCCTCTACAATGCATGTACAGCTTTATTTAGCTTCATTTGGTCTATTTTGCTGCTGGAATTCAATAACAGGAGACCTAATGACCAGAGCAGATACCATGTTATCATTTTGCTCCTCTCTCTCTTTCTCTCTCTCTCTCTCTGTCTAATAAGGACACACCTCAGCTAATCTAAAAAATCTAACAAACACAATAAACTCTGAAGTCTTGAAACACATGTAAAAGGTGTTTCAGAGCAATACCACATAACCATATTTGAACCATCATTTACATTTACAGTCTTACAATCCAATCAATTGTGGGTTAAGGGTCTTGCTCAAGGACCCAACAGTGGTAGCTTGGCAAAGGTGGGATTTGAACCCTGGACCTTCTGATCCATAGTCCAGTACCTTACCCGCTAGGCTACCACAGTCCCTCGGTGAATAACCATCTGATTGTGATTGTGAAGGTTTCTTTTTTGGTCATCGTTATGATGGCCAGGGTGGCAGAGGGGATCTGGTGCCTATCCCAGAATTCACTGGGCTCAGACAAAGTAAGCAATGTGACCTAACCATGTGTAGCCCATGTGGTTCTAAATAGTAACTATACCGTATGTTGTAGTAAATAAAGTATAAAAGATTTAATAACCAAAATGGACGTTGACCAGACATTACCATTCACATAGTACTGTTCTTTCAATACATTGCACATAGCGTTTTTATTTTATACAACAATATTAAAACACAATATGAAAACATTTAGTACAGTACTGCACAATAGACTAGTTCTTATCTTTGTATCTTCTTACAGAAACGAAAGGAACATTACAATGTTTATTTTCTGCCTCAAGGCGGCGATTCTCTTTTCTGTCAGCTGATGTCACAAGGGTTCACTCGTACTAGTTTTCTGTCATTCAGATTTACATAGAAGCCATTTTTATTGCGTATTATAATTCTCAAGACCTTGCATGCTAAAGCGAACAGATGTTGATTGGATCAACCTGTAATACATAGAGATTGAATTGGTTAAGACCTATATTATTCAAAGTCTGATTTACACCAGTTATTTTCAAACTGTGTGTGTATCTAATAAAGATTAGAGTTTAAGTAGACCTGCAGGCTGTGTAGTTCAGGCTCTTAAATTTAATTATGCAAAAGTCTAGTAAATGTGTTGTATTTATAGTAAGTAGGCCTCACAGTCCTGTATTCAGTTTCCATCTACATCTCCTGGTAAGGATTGTTGTACAGTCATATATTGTCTATAACATATTTATTATTTCCAAAATAAACTTATGATATGGTTAAGTGAGAATGGAAAGTGTTTACGTGAAACGTGAAATGTTCTTTGTCGTAAGCAATACCTACTCAGCTTGTTGTGACACTAAAAATGCTAAGACCATCAACTAATAGGTTAAATGGGAAGCTGATACTGGTTAATGAATGGCACAAAATACATCTGGTACCTTTAAAAGTGTAGTACAAAATTCAAAGCACAAGCTTTAGTTACGTAATGAATCCTTTTGCAGAGTTTGAATCAGTGTTCATGAAGTTCACAGTCAAATTAAGCCTCTCAAAATGGATTCTAAAGTATTTTAGACATTCATTGTACACCTTTTAAGCAACACCTTTCCTACCACATTTGTTCCATTTGTAAATCCATTTGGAATGCAACAGATTTTACAAAGTTGAACAAACTGCCTAAAAGTCAGTGAAAACATTTGTCATTACTTTTGTGTATTTATGCCTGATTCTAGTCACATAACTGCAGCTGTAGTTATTACAGAGGAAAATATCACACTGTCAAAAAAACATGACTAGAAAATAAGAAGAGGGCTAAATAAAATACATAACTCTCTAATTGTATCATTGTTATTTTTCTTTCTGCCTACCTTCCCTGTTGCCAGGTCACGCCCATCTTTGTGCCCTGATCACTTCATGATAGAAAATTATAGACGAGACTCCTCGTTCCCTCCAGTGGCTGTCAAATCAAGTTAAGTCTAATGAATGAGATCTGTTTAATCCCATCTTCTTGGTGCATTCTAGTTAAAAAAATGGTACTGCACCAGGCATTACATTTTATATTGGTCTATTATAGGCAAGGCTTTACTGTACAAGTCTGATTTGATATGAAATTAAGTTTTGGACAGAGTAGGGGTGTTGATTTTTTTCATAATTGAAAGAAAAGCCCAGCAAAATTAGTAATCATATCTTTAATGTCTTGATAATAAAACAGTGGTTCCCAAACTTTTTCTGCAGTGTCTCCCTTTTGTAGATAAGAATATTTTTGAGCCCTCCCAACTCCAACACACACAAACACATCTTTTGCTTCCAAACACCACTGAAACTATTTTAAATATCAGAATTTATACAAAACTGCAACTGAACAAAACAAAATAAAGTGTCAAAACACCTTTACAATGGAATTACTAGACTTGACATTATCTGAATGTTTAGCTCTGAGGGGTGTTGGGTGCCTGGGCCACTGTATGTGGTCTGTGGTAGCCTAGTGGTTAAGTTCCACCTCTGCCAAGCTGTCTTGCTCCTTGAGCAAGACCCTTAACCCACAATTGCTTGGATTGTAAGTCGCTCTGGATAAGAGTGTCTGCTGAATGTTGTAAATGTAAATGTAAATGTACTAAAGCATTAATTACTTCTCTGTCTTAAGAGTATACATGAAAATTGTTTACTTGAACTCTAGGACTGTGGTAGCATAGCGGTTAAGGTCCAGGGTTCAAATCCCACCTCTGCTAAGCTGCCACTGTTGGGTCCTTGAGCAAGGCCCTTAACCCACAATTTCTTGGATTGTAAGACTGTATCAATTGTAAGTCGCTCTGGATAAGGGCGTCTGCTAAATGCTGTTAATGTAAATGTAATAAATAAGTAAGGATTTTCCCAGTACATACAAATGATATGGAATCTGATTACATTTCTCCTATATGGATGCAATTTCAGTCCTTTTAAATATGACCTCACTGGATAAAGACCATTTTAATTGTTAAAACTATATGTTAGCACAATTTTTGGGGGGATCATCCCAGATGAGAAATTGATGTACTATGACTTGTGCCAATTCAAACATCACTGTTTATGTCTGAGGACAGGTTCATAAATCAGATCTATGAAGCTGAAAATGAATGCTTCTGTAAAATAGAATTTCAAAAATAAATGCAAAGAATAAAGTCAAACTGGATCATAATACAGGGCATGTGATGAAAATATGAACATGATCATGTAAGAACAATGGCCCCTGGGCCTCATGGCCTCATGCCTCCGAGTTACAAGGTGTAATGTTGTCCATTTATTAGACGCCAGTCTGTTGAGTCCTGCATAAATATTTAGGATAAATATACTGTATATCATTTTCTTCACACTTGAATTGCATTATGAATTCCATCCGGGACCAGGTGAGTCTGGGTCAGGCGACGAAATTAAGTGGCGCTTGGCAGCAGCTGCTGGAGCCTCTCTCTTTAACCATGCTTGGCTGGTTTGGCTATCAAAAGCCACTTGTACATGTGCCATAAAAAACATTGTGCTTGTGTGTTTAAAATGGTATTAAAATGCTGTTGACCCTTAAAATTAGAAAGGGAAACGTAAAAGCCCTTGCATTGCAATTATTCCCATCTATCTAAAGTGCAAGGGGGAGGAAATGGAGAGAGACGCATGGTTGAGAGGCGCTCCAGATTTATTGACGGGCCACGGAGATGTGTGACCGGCTGTTTATGATGGCCAGAAGCGTATGACATCACGGAGGAGTTCCAATTTATTTTAACGTCACTGTTTACTCATGTAGGTCACACAAGCGTGTCTGACAGAGATCAGCAGTGAACTAGATTTAAACTTGCAACAGATTAAATGTGATAGATGTGTGTATAGCAGTGACATATTCAGTAAACCTTCAGTTACTATGTACAGTATTTAAAGTTCTGAAACTCTTTTATACAGGTATGAGCCATTTTAATGACCGCATTACATTCAATGAAACAAGTTGATGACCGACATGTAATGGAAATATAAAGGGTATATTCACAAGAAGACTGTGTGCAAACGATACGTAAGTGCGTCAGAGAAACTGCTGAAAACATGATTGGAACGCTACCATCTACACAGCATCTGAAGCCTGTTATACAAGTCTCTCCCTCCAGGAAATACACAACACTGTGGGCTTTTCAGTTATAAGCACACATTAACAATCACACACACTGCGGAATCAAAATATAAATGCACACAATGGAATATAAACATACCTCACTGGTGGCACACTTGAAGAAACATTAATTCCCCAAACAGGCAATTCAGTATCACCTTTTAAACACTTTAAACCTTTAAGAAGGTCAATCCAGAGTGGCGCTACTAGTAGGAAGTCACAGCAGTCAAATGACTGACTCTCGGCACTTCTAGGTATGTGTACATGAAGCCGGAACTGAGTTTGCAGTGTTAAGTACAAACTTTTCAATTTCACATCTCTTCTTGGCACAGAATATTCCGACACCTAAAAGTAGTTCCTACTTATGCACATAGTTTATGCAAAGTAAATCAATATTCATGAAAATAAATGAAATATGTAACCATAACGAAAACATCAACGTATGACATCATTAATATTTATTTATTTTTTGACCAGCTGTTTATGGCTGCAACATCCAGAGTTAGTAGGCAGATTTTTATTTCCTATTATAATTTGTTATAATTGTTATCACCTCATGGAAGCCTAATAAAGGGTAGCTACTGACCACTGCAGGGCAGTGATTGTTATAGAAGTTAAGGTCTATGGACTATTGACCACAAAGCTGGGAGTAGCAGCACTGCCACTGGCGGGCCGATAAGCAATGCACTTAAAACCTTAAATTTTTTTCACACCAAGTCTGATTTTTACGTGCAAAAACAACGACGTTAAGTTTTGAAAAAGAACACGTATATTAATGCAGTCCATAACTGACGGACTGCGTAAAATTTTTAATCAGAGCCTGTCCTAATTTGTGCGTTGTTTAGATGCCTTAAAATCAGGCTGACCAATCAGAACTTGGTTGTCAGGTAGAACAGCTCATCTTGCTGGTAGCAGAGCACAAGAGCTTATAGGACAAGCAACACATTGAGTATAAAACCATGGATATTAAAGAAAAGATCTGGTGGAATACAACTGAAAGGTTGGAGAATGATGGTGATAAACCTCACAGTGACTGGATGGAACCATTTTCTTGTGTTTTTAAGTGCATTCTAATCTGTTCATGCTCACAAAAACATAAACTAGAGCTTCCTGCAGTAATCTTTGATCGTGTCCTTTTTTTTTCAGTTGACGATGTGAAGGAGAGACACATTAAGAGAAGGGAAATTAAAGAAAGCAAAAGTGGACAGAGAGATTTCAGAGTGTTTAGACAAAAAACACGTCGGACTTGGTGTGAAGGTCCCACTACGTTAAAAATCACATTGCATAAAGATCAGACTTGGTGTGAAAAGACCTTTAAACTGCTTAGCTTGTACTATATAAGATTGAATCTGAAACATCTCCCTGCTCTTTTGGCTTGGTGGTTAGAGTCAGCTGCTGGAAATGGCAGTTCCTTCCAGGGAATCCTGGCTTGCAACATGATGGACAGTTGGCGTGTTTACAGAACTGAAGAGGGTATACCTCTGCATGCACCCACTGAAGTCCTCCTTAGGCTCTAACCAATCCCAATTTGCGACCTCAGCCAGGTTAGTTGGGTTATAAGGTGGTTGGGTGATTGAACATGTCCCTTAACTCTCACTTACTTGCACTGTACCTTGTAGGACTGTAAAAGTCAGTGGTTCTCAAATTTTTTGCAATGCCCCCCTTTTGTAGATGAGAATATTTTCAAGGCCTCCACCGTGACACACTCGTATACACCTTTTGCTTACAAACTCCACTGGAGTGTCCCTTAAACACTGTAGTTCAAACAAAACTGCAACTTCTTATTGAACAAAACGATTATTAAACATATTATGCATTATGTATATTAAACATGCCCCATTCATTTCCCCCCTATAATATTTCCACACCACCCCTAGGGGGTGCATCCCCCACTTTGAGACGGAATAAGGGCATCTGGTAAATGTAGAGACAACTGTTGTTTGTTACCCATTTAGATAAGAACTTTCCAGTACTGGACCCATACAAGCAAATTTCTGGTTAATTATTGATCCATTCTTCTTCAGTAACAGCTTGATCCCAGTCAGGGCCACAGCAGATCCTGCACCTTCCACAGGAACATTGGGTTGATCACCAGGAATTACCTCACACTCTACTTACACCACTGTTATTAATAGCACAGAAAAACAGCTTTGTTCGAATATTTATTTTATTCCAGATTTGTATGAGCAAACAAATCAAACAACAAACTTTACATTCACAGCATTTAGCAGACGCCCTTATCCAGAGCAACTTACAATTGATACACCCTTCCAATCCAAGCAGTTGTGGGTTAAGGGCCTTGCTCAAGCACCCAACAGTAGCAGCTTGGCAGAGGTGGGATTTGAACCCTGGACCTTCTGGCCTAGAGTCCAGTACCTTAACCGCTAGGCTACGACAGTCCCAACTTTCTCATACATTTACAAATACTTTAACTTTTCATATCTTCTATCATACTGGCCTACGGCCAATCTGAAAGCCATGACTGATCCATCCTCACCAGCACCATCCACCTGACTCTGACATCTGGGTGGACTGGATCCAATCAAAAATCCCCTTGTGTGATATCCAGCTTATTTGGGGTCAGGACGGCCCAGACGTTCTGGGTGTACCACCAGGCGTTGAGGACATGTTCAATCAGTGGCCTATCCTGCCGCCTGCTCCCATGGCTGGTCCTCCAGCATCCCAGAGTCCTCTCTGATTCCGCCTGCAGCTGGCGGCCGTCCTGTGGGAGGGCCGGATTATGGCGGAGTTCATTTCCTGATGAATGTCCCGCCTCTGGATCCAGCTTTCCCCAGATGGCCAATTAAAAGACTGCAACTGGCACTGTATTGCTCGGCAGCAGGTTGCCGGGGGCAGCGAGGCTGGAGGCGGTGACAGAAGGTGTGCGTCTCCCTTCTTGGTTTCTGTCACCGTGGAGGACGTGTGCAAGTGTGTATCGGTGTGTGTGTGTGCGTGCATGTGTGCTCGCCGATTCAGTTTTCTGAAATCCCTGGTCAGAAATATCTGTACTGCCTGCCCATAGAACTTTAGGTAACACGTGGTACAGTGCATCGCAATGAAGTTAAAAATAGGTATTCAGTTATTGCTGAATGGTCGAGAAATGAGGGAGGCTAATAAGGAATATATATTCTACCTTACCAACAGAGCTTCACATTCTGGAGAAAAACTGGCGAAATGATAAAAGCAGGCATTTGTTTGCATAACAAACAGACATGCCAGGAGAATATTGATGAAATACCTTCACAAAATGATGGCCCCACAACCTCGTCAAGTTGTTGGCAGTGAGAACTAACACAGAGGATCCAGAACCACAGAGCAACTGTTGTGTTTTTTCCTGCTGTGAGGGTCGAAACACTTAGTTCTGAGACATTCTGTATAAGGGCATCTACTAAATGGTGTAAATGCAGTTCCCTGATATCACACATTTACATGTGACTTTCGGTGCTCACCCATCAGACATGATAAGGTTGCTTGTTATATTTATTACCTACAGTCCCTCTATAATAATATAAGAAAGTCCTTAGATCATCAAAACAAGGGTCATTGGCTGTCCCTAAGTTATTACTCAAGGGAGATGGTGATATTTCAGTATATTAGTTTATTCACCAAAATGTTGGAATAATATTCACGTTCGGGTTTTTTGCATGTCCTTAGGATTTGCCTTAGGTCCAGAATTCAACATGCCTTCATAATTCAAGACTGCCATTTATAGTTATTAAACTTACTCTCAAAAAAAGATTTAGCTGCCTTTAACTAATTTATAATTGAAGGTAATTACCCATTGAAATTAAAGAGAAAACAAAGTCTAGTCCTCACATGTCCATAAGTGGGTAAGAAACTACACTCCAGGTCAATAAGCCTTTTTAATGTACTGTAGTGTATTTATGAAATGTAGGACACTGATCCTTAAAAGGACATTTATTATCGCATAATGGGATCCTTTAGAAAAGTCCTGCCAATCACATGGGAACCCTGGACCTTCTGTTCCATAGTCCAGTATCATAACCACTAGGCTACCACAGTCCCAGAAACTGATGATCGACTAGGGTTTTCATACAGTACACAGCCAACTCTAGGGTTTACAGAGAATGATCTAAAAAAGAGAAAATGAGTGAGCCAGTGAGCAGCATTTCTCTTGGCAAAAAAAGCCTTGTTGATGCCAGAGGTCAGAGGAGAATGGCAAGACTGGTTTGAGCCGCTAGGAAGCCAACAGTAACATAAATAACCACTCGAAACAACCGAGGTGTGCAGAAGAACATCTCTGATTACACAACATGTTGAGCCTTGAAGCAGATGGGCTACAACAGCAGAATACCACACAGGGTGCCACTCCTGTCAGCTAAAAACAGGCAACTGAGACTACATTTCACCAAAATTGGATATTAGAAAGTTGGAAAAAAGTTGCCTGGTCTAATGAGTCTCAATTTCTGCTGTGGCATTCAGAGAGTCGGGTCAGAATTTGGTGTAAACAACATGAAAGCATGAATTCATCCTGTCTTGTATGAACGGTTCATGATGGTGATGGTGGTGTAATGGTGTAGGGGATATTTTCTTGGCACACTTTGCCCCTTGAACCCAACTGAGCATCGTTTAAACATCACAGTCTACCTGAGTACTGATGTTGACCATGTGAATCCTTTTATGACCAGAGTGTACCATATTCTGATGGCTACTTCCAGTAGCTTAAACTGGTTTCATGATCATGACAATGAGTTCACTGTATTGAACTGGCCTCTACAGTCACCAGATCTCAGTCCAACAGAACACCTTTGGAAGTGGTGGAACGGGAAATTCGCATCATGGATGTGCAGCCGATAAATCTGGAGCAACTACGTGATGCGGTCATGTCAACATGAGCCAGTATTTTTGAGGAATGTTTCCAGCACCTTGTTGAATCTAAGCCACGAAGAATTAACGCAGTTATGCAGGCTAACCTTCTATGCTGTAACAGACTATGAAACATCTCATCATGGTTTTAAATGTAGCCCTCATTCAGAAATTCCATACAACGCAGAAAACCAATAAATTATTTCACCCAGTTCGTGCAAAACCGGTATGGCTGATCATAAAAAAGATTAAGACAAGAAGTTCTAGTATTCAGATGTCCTGCAGACCTCATTTGAGTCCACTCCATTCTGACTTCACACCCTGCCTGTTACTGTGTACAGCGGGGTGCGGCGCTAAAATTAATTAATATTTAATATTAACAACCGTCCAAAGTGTGGCAGGGGAAAATGAATGTAACTCTAGGGTGGGATTGACTTTAATATATCCCTTCATTTTACATCAAGCTGTACGTTAAAGATGGATTACTTCAGGTCACACAGAACCAAACGGCAATTAATTTTACCATGTGATGTTAAATATGCAGCACCTTCTGTTTCTGTTGGGTGTTTTTAAACAGTGCTGAGGAGAAAAATGTGTGACTGAATGATGAATTTCTAAAGTCTCCGAATCTCTCTTGGCTAGATGCATGTCCGCTTGAAATTTCGTAATAAATTATACGTATACTTTTTATATAGGTATGCACCACATAACACCCGCTTTCAAAATATCCATTTGCATTCATGTGCGTGATCCAATAAGGTTATAATCTTTGTTATTAGGGTTATTAAGGTACGTAACCCATATATTACCTTGCCAGATATATAATCTTTTGTAATACAGCAGTTGTAATGACACACATAACAGCGCAGCCTCTGGTGCAGAAAGTTTTATTAAACACAAGGTTTTATTAAACGCATGCAGTATCAGCTTGAGCAGACTGAATGCTGAGCAATGTTTGGCTAGTGCTGCGGTCTGTATAAGCACTGAGATGATGAGCTGCAGGTGGGACGATTCAGGTGAATTATGTGGGTAGTATGTGGGCGACGCCCGGCATAACAAAGCAGTAACATTATATAAGTAAAAGACTATAACGAGTTTATAAAATCTACTGGCTTTGAAAACATTTCGATTTAAATTTGAAAGATGGAGCTATTAATGATAAGCCTGACAAGGATTTGGATGCACTGGAAAGCAGAAATGTACAAGGAGAGTTTTGTTCCATCACCTTCGTTCTTTCATACTTTCTTTAAGACCACAGTGGACTATGGACTATGGACCAGAAGGTCCTGGGTTAAAAACCCACCTCTGTCAGATTGCCACTGTTGGGTCCATGAGCAAGGCCCTTAACCCACAATTGCTTGGACTGTAATATTGTATCAATTGTAACTTGCTCTGGATAAGGGCATCTGCTAAATGCATAAATGTAAATGTAAATGTCCATCTTCTATTAAAACCCCATCCACGGCTGATTGGAGGTTTATTCCTGAAGTCCAGCGCTTTAGCCAGCTGAAGCTTTACCCAGTGAAGCTGCTGATGCTGTATAACTCTCCCTTTACACATCTGACTGATAAGATTAACATTAATATTTGCATCTTCTAATTTTATAATCACTAATCAAGTAATGTAATTATAACAGAATGCTAGACTTTTGTTAATATCAGGATCTCACTCACATTTTGTTCTGCTGAGTAATAACAGCCCGCCTTGTAAAGCAGACCCATTTTGTTCTCTGGATGTAAATCAACTATTTTTAATAATAATCAATCTATTTGTGTTTGCCTGTGTAATAAACAGTTATTGTGAAATTCTATTCCTCGACTATAATGACGGAAGGTCATATAGTCTGATGATGTTTTATCGGCGGGGTAACGATAGAATGGAACTGTTTTATCGCGGAATATTGATAAGCAAATCTGTCCTCTAACAATACACGGTGAAAATGGAACTGTGCTCTAATCACAGCAATACGCTAGAGGTTTGTGCTATCACATGCAGTCGTAGCAGCACACCAGTGCCAACACCTCACGTTATAGCACTCTCTCGTGTATTATTGCTTAATTGAATAACTTAAAAAAAAATCCAGGTCTTGATTTTTTAAAGGCCAGTCCATGACACAAAGCTTCACATAGATTCGACCTTGAACTCATGCCTTGTAGCTGGAATCAAGCAGTTATTGGTTCAGAACAACAAGAGAAGCACGAGTGTGATATGTGTGTGTAAGATCTGGGGAGTGATTGCTAACAAAGGGGTGATGGTGTGCAATCCCTGACCCTAATGCCACTGCAGCGGCCTGAACGGAATCAAAGCAAACAGAGCTCTACTCCACTCTGAAGAGCATGAGACGCTCCTCGGTGGCATCGCTGCGGCCCCCGTTCCCCTTTCATATCGCTCCTCATAAAGTTCCCTCGACGGAAGAAGGAGCTAACATGCCAGTCAAGGCCCGGGATATGCAGCCTCCTTATGAGCGGGTCACACCCAGGAATACCAGGAGAAGGTCAGTCGGATGCTTATATTAACATGCTGTAATTGGTTAAGCCCTCGAACTGAACGCGTTATAAAGCTTGGCCGGGGGTTTCTGCGTCTCGTTAAGTAAGTTTGAATGGAGTTGTCACCGTGGCGGCAGTCTGTCTCGTAAGACAAAGTGGTGTGAGGTTTCCGCGGTCTATAACTTTAATGAAAAGCATGAGTGTTAATTAACTGCACTGCATAGCCTGACTACAACACGAAGAAAGAGAATGAAAGAGAGAGAGAGCAATAGAGAACGAGAGAGAGACAGAGAGAGTATTTGATCAATTGGGCATGAAGTTAAGGATCGTTTTCCCAACAGAAGCAGCCCTGGTTTGAAGTGTGAGATCAGTAAGTGAAGTTTGATTGCAGCGTTTGAACGTGAGGGCAGCAGCAGCAGCAGCAGTAGAACCGGATGACTCCACGCTCCACTTTTCTCTTTCTAATTAGAGTGGCACAGTCATGTACCATTTATCTACAGGTGACGGCTGGTTGCTGGAATATCAGCGGCATGCACTGAGAAATGCATAATGTCGGTCATAAATAGTGTTTATGGCAAACGTGGTTGTCATGATCGAAGCCATTAAAACAAATTAATTACTGGGCAGATAATTCACCTGAAAGCATTTGCCTTCACTCTCAGGAAGAATCCTTTATTTTTAGCATGCTTCAGGATCTGACATGATCACACATGGGGCCTTCAAAAACATGTGTTTAGCTTGGTAATGTGCGAGCCAGTCAGTAACTAAAGGGGAATAATAAGAGCTGGAAATCCCAGTGCACTCAGGGTCTTGGTGCAAGTGTGCAGTGTACAGGATGCCACTCTATCGCAGATCCAGAAGGGGCTGCTGTTGCCTCACAGGGAGATGATCTCCAGACCAGCCTGCTTTACCTTAGACAAAGCCAATTAAATATGTGATGCTCGACCTGGCCAGAAGGCACTTCAAGCACTCGAGCCTGGGTCAATGTGCTAATCAAGCTCAATAATAATCTCTCTACTACTACTACTACTAATAATAATAATAATAATAATAATAGCATGGTGCTTGGGTAGTGCAGCTGTTTAGTACACTATTCCACAATTCACTGATGTATCATAATTTGGGTTTTTAATGTATTTTTTATGTAACTACAGAAGAGTTTGACTCTATTTTAGAGTTGTAGTGAAGACCGTTAGACCCAAGTCAAGACCAAGACTTTTATTAAGTGAGTCCAATTCAAGTTGACTGGACCGAGCCGAGACCGGGACCAGATTAAGATTTTTATATCATGCAAGAACAAAATAGAAGAAAATGGATAAAAAATTGTTTGTAATTCGCTTTACATTCAATATACATTTATGTATCTTAATAAATAATATTATATTTCATCATACATTTTTTTGTAAAATAATTAAATAATATATAGCCTAAAATTATTATTTTTATAATTATTATTATTATAATTATTATTTATAATGTTATAATTATTATTATATTATAGTCTTAGTCAAACTAAGGCATTGTAAGCTGTTAAAAGCAACTTCTGTTTCCCTTTTTCTGTCTAACTTAATCAGAAGCCACCCCATAAAGCCAACTGAATATAACAGTTTTAGTTTTAAATTTGAAAACATAATATTAATAGCAATTCTGCTGGACGGCATTTTGTTGATGGCAAAGCTCAGCAGAGGGTGTGCTGTCCTGCATGGTTTCCATCCACGGATGTCATGCGCAGTTTCCGTAGCTTCTGTAATTAACACCGCCCTTATTTATTCGCCACCAGCCTTATTTTTTTTCCTCCACATCTGGGCACATCACTACATCACGCCGTCTTAATGCTCCTTGATCTATGTCCATGACTGTTCATAAATCTGGCATGATTGCACGTCCATCTCTTTGTCCTCCTTCCTCGAGCCTGTGTGTGACAGTGTCATTACACTGAATGTGATGTGTCGTTACAAATCAGCATAACAATTCGAGTGAAAAGTTCCATCTTTTGCTGTTCCCTCTTTGGCTGTAATGACAGGGTGCATTCGAGCTGGCATGGACTCTGCAACACTGCTCAAAATCTGATGGGCCATGTTATTCCAGCACAACATTCTAATCACAATCTTGTCTGAGCTCATCAAGCATTATAGGAGTACACTGAGAACTGTTATGTAGGCAATGTGAGGTTACCAAAACCTACAGTACTGTGGAAAAGTCTTTGGTCGCATTTAGATCAGATATACTATTGTTTTACCAAAGGTATAATGACCTCGTATACTTGTTAGACTCGTTACTAGAATACAAACAGAAAAACAGCTTCTGTAGAGAGTGGCTTCCCCTTACACTTGAGCAGTAGCAGCATCTGGCAGCTTCACCAGGATGCCAAGTTGACTCTTCTACAGTCTGAAGAAGCTTGATTAGGAACGGTCTTTTTGGAAGGGTAGCAGCCAAGAAACCACTTTTTCAGAGAACAGGATGACAATGCTAAGATATGCAAAAGCTCACAAAGATTGGAATGACATTCAGTGGAAAATAGCATTACGGAGTGACGAATCGAAGATTGAAATTTTTGGGTCCAGTCGCCGGCAATATGTTATTTATGGCCATTACACCATTGCTAAAGCAACAAATCTAACAGTGGCCTAAGACACTTGCACAGTGCTGTATATTTGACTAAACCAGTTGTTAAGGGTTTTTATTTTCTCCTAATAAATCTACCTCTTGGAGCTTGGTTGGGACACCAGTCTAAAACGCTAGACTTCAATATGAAAATGATGTGCTTTGTAAACAACTTTCAAGTTGTAGCTAAAGTACACAAGAGATCATGATAGAGTTACAGACTGACCAATCCGACTTCTCTTCTCGTTCCCATTTTCATCTTGTCACTAGGCCACTGATCCCGGTTCTCCATGCGTGAGCATAAGTGCATGTGCGTCACTGGATGGCAGATGAGCAGAAGCAGGCTGAGGGATGGCTCTTGGGGTGCCACCCACGCTCTCCTCCGCTGTGTGAAATTGCCTGAGAGGATGTAGACATATTCCAAGCACTGATCCATATCCGGGAATAAACAGAAGAGCATGGGTGGCACCCCGATCTCTCCGAAGGTCAAGATGCTCCTCGGCAAAAGCATCCATCCTCGGCCCGGGAGACTGCGTGGGAGATGAGGGTGGATTCCACATGTCACCGCTGATATTTGGTGACGGAGAGTCTGACTACATCATAATCACATTACGGCTGAGAAGGTGCAGCATCGAAATCTTGATGGGATGAGCTAGAGGCTACTGACTTAATGCACATATTGCTACTGATATCTAAAAAATGTATTTTTGACAGACATTTTGCCGCTAATTTAAAATGACTTTTTGAATACTACACAATAATGTAGCCTGTAACCTACAGTGGTAAGAGCAGTCTTGGGTCTATTTTGAGTCTACGAAAAAAATGTAATCCACTACTTATTCCTGATTACTTAAGTAAAATTGTAATGGGATTACTTTACTCATTACTTCCTGGAAAAGGTAATCTTGTTAGTCATTTCTTTACTTTTTTGTAACATTCATGTTACAAATCTGAAAAATATAAAAATGATAGACAATATTGCTTTCCATAGTTTATTTAGGAACATTTACATTTACAGCATTTAGCAGACGCCCTTATCCAGAGCGAGTTACAACTGATACAGTCTTACAATCCAAGCAATTGTGGGTTAAGGGCCTTGCTCAAGCACCCAACAGTGACAGCTTGGCAGAGGTGGGATTTAAACCCTGGACCTTCTGGTCCATAATCCAGTACCTTACCCGCTGGGCCACCACAAAATGTAGGAGTAGTTGCAACATTAAGCATGTATACCTTTAATTTCAGTAGTCTAACGATGTCATTTAGCGTTGAGGTTGGAGTCACTGTAATTCGCAAAGAAGCGTTTGGTTATGTGGGTTTTAGTAAAAAACCTGTGATCACATTGACCTAACACACCATACCAGATAACTGGATTGCATGAGAATAATTGAACATGATTGAAGACAAGATAAGAAAATCACATTTTGTACAGGACAATAGATAACATGGTGATCGTTACTGAGTAATGATTCTGTGTATGGAGGGAGGGGGGGATCACCCCAGTAGAACTAACACCAGATAGTACAGATAGTATAGTACAAACCAGGGGCATTTCTAGGGTTTGAGGAAATCGGGGGCTTAACCCAGACTGACGTCGAGTGGTCCAGGAAAGTTTAATACTCAATATTGATCATTTTTCTACGACATGCACCATGTCTGTTTAGATTTTGTTGCGAAATACTACAATGTTCAGTATAATTAAAACATTACTTCAAGTAACTGTGACGTTTTCACATTTAATCTTTATTTTTACCAAATTAAATTGTAAAATTATAAGGCTGAGTGTTCTTACATTTAATAAGTGGAGTGATATATGTCTTCACATACATGACACAGCATTTAGTCTAGCTGTTTCAATCTTAGAAAATCCAACTGTTACAATCTAAGCAGTTGTGGGTTGAGAACCCAACAATGGCAGCTCAGCAGAGGTGGGATTTGAACCCTGGACCTTTTGGGCCATAGTACAGTACTTTAACCACTAGGCTACCATAGTCCTGAAGCTAGTGCTAAATTTGCTAAACTAGTCATCCGGGAGCCGAAAGAGTCGACTCAGTAAAAATATCCAGAATCGCTCGTCTCATTCACAGTCACCTGACAAGCTGTGCAGTCCGCTCTGGCAAGACATTCAGAACTTATGCCAAAACAGCGTAGGAAATGTTTTATTTTTAAAATAATATTTCAACAGAGAAACGTGAGTAACACTAGTAACATTTTTGTTATGTTAGTAACTGTAATGTGTTAAGTTAGTAAACCGCTGGGGAGGGGGGTTGCTGATGTCTCATGTGATCCCTCTTGGCTGTGTTACCTTCTGGTTCTCCCCTTTCTTGCTATGCTGCTATAGTCTCATGCTACACATGGCGTCAGTGGTTGTTAAAAACTCTGTGCTTTTAGCAATAGCTAACTACATTTTCTTTTTCTCTCTGAGCTTGTGTTACAGTACCAGTTCCAAACCCACACAATAAGATGTTCCTTTCCTTCAACTCTCCCTACACAGGCTGGGTGGGGACAACATGCCACCAAGGACTTTTCCTGCCGAGGACTCAAGATCCTAAAGTGACTCTATGTAAATAATGCCAATACATATATTTTTTACGTTAGTTTATTCAATATTGTATTTATTTGTCAATATTTACTTAGTTTCTGTCCTTTTTTGAACGATTACTACAGACTTATTTGACTAGATAAATTAGTTTCATCCTTCATTCATCATCTAAGACTCCCAAAGAGGTTGGGTCCCTTTTTGAGTCTTGGTCCTCCCAAGGTTTCCTCCTTGTAACGTTTAGCAAGTTTTCTGTGCCACTGATGGCCTAGGCATGCTCAATTTTGGATTGGCATTAGATATTTGAAGATCATCTAAAATAATAAAGCTGCTATGAGACAATACTCCATTGTAAAAAGCGCTATATAAATATATTACTATTTAACTTTAATGTGTTACAGAAAAAAGTAATCACACTACTGCAACGTGCTACCCCCAGCACTGGGTAAGACATACAGTAAAGAAGAACCCAGTCAATTACAAAAAGCAAATGTTTAATGGGTAACTAAAATCCAAACATGACTCGAGTTGCAAAGATACTAAAACCTTATTCATATGGCACTCCAAATGAGATTATTATACGTAGCGTACGCCCAACAAAACAACAAAATCTTGCCTTGTGTTCACTGTAGGTCAGACGCACACGTTTTGAGCCAACATGATGGAAAGTTTCCCAGTGCTGCCACTGCACTAGAGCAGGCAGTAAAAGCGATGCAGGTTCGGCATGAATGTAATTAAGGTGGCTGACACTTTTATTCTGGGTAATAGGAGTCCAGGGCTCTGGCTATTCCCCTAACACACTCCACACACACTCCAAGTACATTTTTAATACCAGCACGTACACACACCTAAATGCCACTCCTTTGGTCCTTATGGCCGAGTAATATTGATGTGTAAATAGGATAAATACCAACATCCAAGGGTTTAAGGGATGTAGTAAACAAACATTACCTAACACGTGGCAGCAGACATGGAGCCAGAAGCAGGTGTGTATAGAAGCTGGGAAGATCGGAAGACAGAAAGATGGACAGAGTGCCAAGCGTATACGTGATGTCAAATACAATGATAAATAGGATCGGCTGATCTTCTACAAGAGTTATTATAAATATGTTAATTACCAATAATAGAAAAATACCCACCAACAATAAAAACAGATTTAATATCAGTACACTGCAAATAGCTCAGGGTTTTATAGCTGTGTGATATTTATTGATGAAATATTTGCTGAATTTTGCTAAAGAACAAGAAGCAGCTGCACACTGGGAAATGCCACCATTAAACACGTGAATGTTTTCTTCTTACTCTCTCTTATTGTGCTTTGTGCCAAGTGATGCCTGATTTGAATATTCATCCTAAAAATAGAAACGCTTAAAAAAAGAAATCATTCTGGAGACAGCATCAGATCTGATATGAAAGAATTCGGCGTGAGTTTGGTTAACCAAACATCATGGGTTCAGTTTATCCCACTGTGGGTGAATACTTAATTACTGGGTTAAAGAGCCCCAGCTGGGTTAAACTAGACTCCAGATAACAGGGAAAATACAAATTGTAATACATGTAACTGCATATAACTTACATACATTAATTAATTAAAAGAAAAACTCAACTTAAGGTTTGGGCACTTGTGTGGCACAATGGTTACTTATGCTAACCCACCATGGGAGGGACCTGGGTTCAAGTCCCAGCGGTTGCCAATTCTGGCTGAATTAGATGTCATGTGCAGACAAGCTTGGCTGTATCTGTGGGGGGAGAGGTAATGGAGTAGCATGCTTAAGCCTGCCTCCTGTGTTCTCTCGGCAACCTTGACCAGGAAAATCAGGATTAAAATAACAGTAATCTTCTTTATTTAAAACACGGATTGATGATGTAGTCTAAAACATAGTCTATGCAATACAAGCATGTGCCATTTAAAGTCCAGTTCCAAGTGAAGAATTGCAGTCTTGAAAGGCATAAAATAACATGTTAACTTCCCACTCTCATAGATAAGAATTATTGTATTGTAGAATACAGTACTGTACTAAATCTTTTCATATTCACATACATGTGGATGTTAAACAGTGCATACCTGTATTTAAAAACACCTTAGACTAACAATTAATTCTAGGGAGTCTGTAATGAACAAAGTGCTAAGGATGGGCTATACTCTTTTAGGAGGTCAATAAGACATGCCAGAGATGTTTAATATTTAATGGTTTAAATTTCATTAGCAGGACTTTGCAGTCAATGCAGTTTAGAAAAACTTAGACAAAAGAAGTTTTTGAAAGTCTGCAATCTGCTGTTGCTGTGCCACTGAACTTATGAGTATAGTTGTGCATCGCTAGCAAAGAAGTGAAAGCCATTTTTTAGGATTACAGTTTCAAATGCTGTATATATGATCCTGGGCAAGCAAAATGGGCCAAACCTAAAAATTTCAAAATTGGTGTTGTTTGACTCAGTGATACTGGCTCCAACCAGCTGATGAGTAGTTGAAAATGTTTCCCAGTAAGTTTGTGACCCAGTATTCTCTATAGGATTCAAATCTGGCCAAAATATGAGCCTGGTGGACTGTGGCAGATTACCAACTAACAACTAATCTTCTAAGACAAAATCTATTTTGGAAGCTTTTGAACACCAATATGTGTTCAATATAATGAATCATAATGAATGTTAACTTTGGCAGCAAATGGTGATGATTCTGTTCATCTTTTTTCTCTCAAACTTAATCAGAAGTCACCCAATAAAGTCAATTGAATACAGCAACAACATCCATTCTATCAATTTCATTACGAAATGTGAAAACATAATAATAACATTTCAATCGGCCCTCAAACCAAAACTATCTTCAACTATACTAACTAAGTAAAGCGAGCAGGTGAAAATGCACACTTGCAATCTTAATGTCAGACTATTCAAATTAAAACGTGTTCATTGTTTGGATCCTGAACGAGAAGAGCAGTAACTTGTTTTTCCCTGTTAGCCAATCTGAGTGCAGATTGTATTAAGGTATGTAGAGAAGAGAGAGACTGATTTATTCTGTTTGAATGGATTGTTCATATTCGGTTATGACAGGAAAAGTTCAGTTCAATCAATTTCTGAGTCCACCTTACCCAGAGACCGAGACAAGACCGAGTCTAAAGACGATACCAGACCGAGATGAGATTGAGAATACTCCTTTTTGGCCTTAAGACTGGTCTTGAATATTACAACACTATAACATTATATAATATAGGTTTGTTTTAAACCTAGTACTGCAGTCCAGATGTGTAAGGTCAAATCTGAACCTCGATTTTTGTATAGCTTAACAGAAAGCAAAGTTTGTTCTTTACCATCTAATGACAAAAAACAAAATTCAAATACCGAGTAAGTTTATATTAAAGGAGAAACACCCTTACACGACAGCATCTTGTGATACTTAATCTTTTTGAAGCATATCTAAATCAGTTAATTCCACAAAGATCAGACACCTCCGTGCTCCACACAGCACTGCCAATTTCATCTGCAATAAATAACCGGGCATCATCGGGCACAGCAGCTCATAATGGCAAATGAAATATGCTGATATGATAGGTCCAATAAATCTGCATTTTCCTACAGTTCCCTCAGGCTGCAACAATATGTAACTAGACTGCTCTCTGTCAGTCCAGCCCATCTTCCTGCTATCATAAAATCTAAATGGGTGCTAATTAGCCGAGCCTTCCCTCTCTCGCTACCTCTATTGACATTTTACCGCCCCCCACATCCCCTCATCTGAAGAGCATAAGTCACCGGATGAAGAAGACGAAGAGCTTCCCGGGATCATGTTGGAAAAGAGAGCAAACGGACAGGAAATTCAATTCGGACAAAATGCAAATGAAACGGAATTGGAAGTCAAAGGAGTAAATAAAGTAACCACCAAAAAAAGAGCCTGCAGCACTTCCCTGACTCAATAAATGCCTGTTTAGCTCACTCAGTAATAATCACCCAGCCAGCAATATTTTAATATTCAAATCTGGCTGCAGAAGCCTGCTGGGAGCCATTAGTTCATGTTTAATAATCATCCGTATAAACCAGGTGTGTTGATTTCAAATCAAACTCCACTCCACTACACCCGCGCGCACGCCGGATGACTTGACATTTGTAATAAGCATCATATAAAGCGATTTAAGCCCACTCCAGCCGCATCGATTCCCACTGGCTCTCGTCCTCGTTGGCACACTCCCTACCTCCAGGCTCCAGCGGGGGATTAAGGCAAGAGGAAGTGGTACTGCGGTTCAGGTAAATATATATGCATCTCTGTGGCGCTCAAATTAATAAAAAACTGTGTTAGCGTGTGAGCTTGTTGAACATATGCTGAGAGCGGGACTAAGCCATCTGGCTTCGAGTCAAGCTTTCCCCCTCACCAACTGCAGCCTGCCACTACCTGACAGAGGAGCAAGCGCTATTCCCCCGGCGCGGGGGCAACAAATGGAGAAATATTATTGAAATGATTATCTGCATCAAGACTCAGATTTGGGCTGACATTTCAGCAGCAGACTGGGGTAATCCGGGGGGCTGAAGAGGAGGAGGAGGAGGAGGTGGAGAAAAGAGGAGGGAGGGGGTCGCCACTAAGCCTGCCGCCGATGATTAATGAAGCCGGAGCGGCACAGAGACCCGACACACCTCCACCCTCGCCCAGGGGCCAACACACACAGATATACACATATGAGACTGTCCTCAGTGCATCGAGAGGCAGAGGCACAGCGGTGCACACGAACCGAAATCCTTTTGATCTCTGGCGTATGGTTGAGGAGCTTGGATGATCATGGGAGACAAAGTCTCGGTATTATCCGTAGGTTCAGGGAAGAACTACACCAGGACAGGCTTAGGAAGTCAGAGAGCTTCCAATGAAGCACAAAACTTCTCCTAATATTAATACAAGGTTATTAAGAAATTGTACTAGATTAAAATAATTACACACATGGCTTCCAAACGTTGACAGTGGCAACCAAACACTGAATGAAGTACATTTGTCAGAATGTAAAATTAGTCTAGTTTCAGTAGCGCAAAAAGGACTGAAGTGGTGGAAGTTCCCTCGACTGCTTGGGCTTTGGATAAAAGCATTGAATGAGTGAGAAAATGAAATTCTGACATGAAATATTTTAGAGCATTAACAATATGATTTGGTTGTTTCAGCTACTGGGTGTTAAACTCAATTCAAATACTGTATATACACACATTGACAAAAAGAATCAACTCACCCAGATGGACTGTAACCATATCGTCTTTAGTGATGAATCCAGCTCCTGTTTGGGATCCAACAATGGTCGGGTTCGAGTATCGAGGTCTTGTGGTGAGCGCTTCAATCCTGTCTTTGCTGTGGAGCGACACACTGCCCCAACTGCTGGTGCGATGATATGAGGAGCCATCGCATATTACAGTCAGTCACCCCTAGTGATATGAGGGATACTAACAGATCAGCGATATGTGCAGGACATCCTGCAGCCATGTGTTGCCTCTCATGGCAGGGCTTCCAGCTGGAATTTTTCAACATGATAATGCTCACACACACACAGCAAGGGTTTCCCAGGAATGTCTCCACCAGATAAATATGGCCTGCCCAGTTGCCAGATTTATCACCAATTAAGCATTTATGGATCCAGCTGGGACACCAACTTTGGCAACTTGCAAGTTTGCAGGATCTACAGGCTTAGATACAACACCTGTGGGAAAATGTGTCACAGGATTCATGCCCAACCGTATCTCATCTTGTATCCAGAGTAGAGGTGGCCAAACAGGGTACTAAAGCCTCCTTTCGGTTTTCCCAAATAAACTTATCCTTTTGCTCTAATATTGTAATCATTTACATATATCATCATTACATTTACACATATAAAGTTTCATTCGATCCCAACAAATCCTTCTTGGTGCATTTTTTTGTTAATGGGTATATAAAAAACAAACTAAAATATTTGTTTTAAAAACCCAGCTGAAGCTGAAGTCTCTTCCCTAGAATTATTCTGTAGGGCTATTATAAATCACATAATATACAGTCATAAGACCTGAATTGTTACTGAAATTAAAATACAACTTGAATACAACCAAAACTAGACATTTGACTTCCAAACCAAGCAAATAAAACAAAACAACTCTGGTGCAGAGGTTTTATTAAACACAAAGTAGAGAAAATAACACTTAACTAAGAAGTTATGAATGAAGAATAAGGTGTCCAACTGCAGAGTAATCTGGAATCAGGTTGTGTCAGCAAGACGGTCAACAGGATTATCTGCTGATCTAACTGTGATTATCACTTACAGCCATTTCTAGGGTTTACAGAGAATGGTCAGAAAAGAGAAAATATGCAGTGAGGGCAGTTATTCAGAGAATATCCAGAGAATGGCCAGACTGGTTCAAGCTGACAGAAAGCCAAAAGTAACTCAGATAACCACTCGTTACTACCGAGGTACACAGAAGAGAACACACAACACATTGAACCTTCAAACAGATGGCCTACAGCATCAGAAGTCCACACCTGGTGCCACTCCTATCAGGTAAGAACAACGGAGCAACAGAGGCAACTTCACCAAAATTGGAACCAGAAGAAAAGTTGCCTATACTCAGTGAGTACAACAATGAGTTCACTGTACTCAAATGGCCTCCACAGTCACCAGATCACAAACCAATAGAGCACCTTTGGGATGTGGTGCAACAGGAGATTCGCAGCAACTGTGTGATGTTATTATATCAGTATGGACCACAATTTGTAAGGAATATTTCTAGCACTTCGTTGAATCTTTTCCAGAAAGAATAAAGGCAGTTCTGAAGGCGAAAAGGGGTCATGGGTGCTCCAAAGTCTATCTTTATAGAACATAGGGTGAAGGCGTAAGTCCATTGGTAATTCAGGGTAATTTTGCGCTCACTGTTGGAGCACAAAGGGATGATTCGGTTCCTCTCCTCCCTCAGACACAGCCAATTTATTTCCACTCCAAGTTATTTCCATTCCTTGATTCTGAACTACACACCTGTACGCCAACTCAAGTCTTTAGCTTCAGGGCATCTCATATATCCTTCTCTGAGATCTAACCATGCCCACAAGGAAAGATTTCAGTGTTTCAGTGTCCTGGTTAATCATTGCTGAAATGAGCTTCCCACACGTTGCCCAGTGTCACTCTTCCTTCCACAGAAGTCTGAAGACTCTCCTCTTCAAACAATATCCAGGATACTGTCTCTTCTATCTTCTGCACTTTTTTTTGTGCCTCATCTGCCCTCTGTCTATGTTTTTGGTTTAATTTGTCCTCAATCTCTTAGTGTTTATTTTATTGTAAGGATGGCACCGTGGTGCAGTGGTTAGTGCTGATGCCTTACAGCTCCATGGACCTGGGTTTCAGTCCCGGCCTGCGTGAATATTTATTGTTATTGTTATATGTGCACTTAGCATTATACAGTGGGGCAAAAAAGTATTTAGTCAGTCACTGATTGTGCAAGTTCTCCGACTTAGATAGATGAGAGAGGTCTGTAATTTTCATCATATTGAAAGTTTGTGTTGCCCCAAAACATCACTGCTCTAGAGGAGATCTGCATGGAGGAATGGGCCAAAATACCACCAAATTTATTGACCAAATACTTATTTTCCACCATGATTTACAATTAAATTCTTTAAAAATCCTACAATGTGATTTCCTGGAATTTTTTATTTTCTCATTTTGTCTCTCATAGTTGAAGTGTACCTATGATGAAAATTACAGACCTCTCTCATCTTTCTAAGTCAGAGTACTTGCACAATAAGTGACTGACTAAATACTTTTTTTCCCACTGTGTATGCAAGTTACTGTTGGACCTTGAACCCTGCAGTGATGGGCTAGCATATTAGACTGATGTGACACCCTGTGTACATACACTCACTGAGCACTTTTTTAGGAGCACTGAACAAATACTGGGTGGGCCCCCACTTTGCTTTAAAAATTGTAACAGGACAATGTGGTTTTGGACCCAAAATGCAGCACCTTGAAGGTCCATCCCTCTGAGTTGATAGAGGGAAATGAGAAATAAATTAAGGAACTGACACCCAAAATGGTAGCTGTAAGCAATGAAGAACTCAAAAAGCAACAAACTTAGGCTGAGTTTGTTATGATCCCCCCAAACTCCAATAATTAATAAAAATAATATTTTGCTTTCTTGAGATTATAATTAAATCTCTTTTCATACTTTCTTCAGTTCAGAACTTAAATATTTTCTTTGGCGTCTTAAGTTAGCAACCACAATAATTTCCTCGCTTTCTTCAAGCCACCATTTAAATATTTACTTTACTCTTCTTCAGCTCAACTGAACCTTCTAATTTTCTTCGTTCTGTCTTTAAACACATCTCTCTCCCCTTTAACCGTAATTTAGTGGAATCTGTTTCACTTTCCGTACATTCTCTTTTTAGTCTACGCATTTTCTTTTGAAGCCTGGCTTCATTCTCTTTTCAAACTGGACGTCACTCATTTTCTGAGAGAGAACCCAGAAACACCATGCTGATGCTAAAGTAATGCTTGTGTCTGTACTCTGTGAATTCAGGGATGGGTCCAGGGCCACATGCAGCTAGTCCAGAAAAATCATGGTTTTTAGATATACACAGTACTGTGCAAAAGTCTTTCAGTCAGCATTCTATATTTTTCTATTTATATTCTGCATATATTTTATTTACGTTTTAGTGGGCATTGCACTTTGAAATTCTATAATTTCAGACTGTATTCCATCTCTACATACTTTGCTAGTCCCCTTTACTCTGTTCTCTAATGGTCAGGAGCTCCACAGATCAGGTACTGTTTGGGTGGTGGATCATTCTCAGCACTGCAAAGACACTGATGTGGAGATGTGTTAGTGTTTGTTGAGCTGGTACGAATGGATCAGATACAGCAGTGCTGCTGGAGTTTTAAAACAGTGTTTACTCACTGTCCATCATTTTAGAGACATTCACCTTATTGGTCCACCATGCAGATGTGAAGTCAGAGAGAGTAGCGGTTGTTGTACATTTTATGTTATTCATCCTCTAATCCTTCATCAGTGCTCACAACATGCTGCGTACAGGATGCTGGTGGCTGGACATTTTTGGCTGGTGGACTATTTTCAGTCCAGCAGTGACAGTGAGGTGCTTTAAAACTCCAGCAGCACTGCTGTGTCTGATCAGGTCGTACCACCACAACACACACTATCACATCACCGCTACATCAGTGTAACCAAAGTAAACAAACTGAACTTATCTTTACTGATTGAAACACACATTTGTTTTATTTTCCTTTGGGGGCTTATGTTAACACCCCCTATATAGGCTTAGGGGTGCCCCTGCACAAAATGACGTCTATGCTGCATCACAGCAGCATTTGGGTTGCCAGTAATGTATTAGCAATCCTGTATTAATAAGACCATTTAGTTCTACCCCAAATGTAAAAGCAGTGTGTTGCGTCCTGTGTATGTGTATTAACCTTGGCCCCGTGCACCACTGTGTTCACCATGGCCGGTGTGCCCCAACAGCCCCCCGGTGTGATGGATGGGTAAAGCTCCACTAATCGGATAACAGCCCACTGACTCCTGGCTGACTGGAGAGAAAAAAAGCAAGAGTACAGCATGTGAAAGAGCTATAAAGCAAGAAAGGCAAGGGATTCCAAACACACACAAGCTGTATTAAATCAGACGGTGTCGATAATTACAGGACTGAGCCGCTTTGGTGAAGACGTAGGTGGTAATTAAAGATTTGAGTGGACAATCAGTGTCATCCTGTCACACTCGGCCCCGCTGATCTCTTCTTGATCAGACTTTTAACACTATTGTGATCACAGTGTCTGACGTTGATCTCTCTTTTTTTTTTCTCTCTGCCCCTCTTCCCTCATTTCTCTTTTTCATTTGTTTCCCCTTCCTCCTCCTTTAAGAGAACGAGCCGAGCATGATTAATTGCGAGCTCACGGATTTTTCAGCTTCAAGAGTAAATCAGCTTCGGCAAAGTGCTAACTTGCTAAAATATAAACTAATTTTAGGCCGGAGATATTAAAATATAATCCATCTTCTTCCTCCATGGGGAGAGCTAATTAGAAAATGTGACTGGCATAAGAGAAAGGTAGAGTTGGAACTGTGGGATTAGGTTTAGAGAGAGAGGGCAAGAGAGGATGAGAGACTCCAGATTGCTGGAATGGTGGAAATCAGCAATATTACACAGAGCAGAAAATGAAGGAAAGCTAGAGGCTGGATGTTTTACAAACTGTTATTTGGTCACCGTACAAATAAATACGCAGTTCATTCGAATTTGGAAATAGTGGCAGCACAATGTGACGGATTTCCATCCAGTACAGAGGCAGAAAAAAAAACAAATGTCGATATCTGGAAATACAAGCATCTTTTTTCTAGAAGAACAATATTTAGAGTGAACTGTCCCTGGATGCTATTGTTTTATTTGAGTGTGGCGGGCCGAGCAGTACAATAAGCAATAAACAATGTCTGCTGGAGGCCACCTGACTCTGACTCACTTGCTCTCTCTCTCTCTCTCTCTTTCTCTCTCTCTCTCTCTCTCTCTCTCTCTCTTTCTCTCTCTCTCTCTCTCTCTCTCTCTCTCTCTCTCTCTCTCAGACATGATGACCTGCCCCAATGAAACAGGCCTGTCCTGTTCTACCCCACTATAAACACCCGATCATTTCACAGACTCCCTCCCACCTTGCTCCCAGTTTGCGCCTTGGAGAGGTTTTGAAAAAAAATCCATCTTGATGTGAGGCAGGATTACAGTCTTTCTGTATCCCTTTTCGGATTTTATTACTTCATTTTTATGCTGAAATGTCACTAAACAGATGCTGGCCTGTAATAAAGGTAAAGCACAGGGAAAAAAATAACAGGGCAACAATTAGCTGCATGTAAAAAATATCATATATATTTTATATTTCTTCATATTGTTCCTGTTGAATTGGTGGCGGGGTAGCATGGTAGCTTGGTGGGTAGCACTGTCGCCTCATAGTGAGCAGGTCCTGGGTTCAGTCCCAATTGAAGTGGTCTGGGTCCTTTCTGTGTGGAGTCTGCATGTCCTCTCTGTGTCCGTGTGGGTTTACTCCGGATACTCCGGTTTCCTCCCACAGTCCACAAACATGCATGTTAATTATTGTATCTAAAGTTCCCCTAGTGTATGAATGTGTGAGTTAGTGTGCCCTACGATGGATTGGCACCCTGGCTAGGGTTGCATGTGCCCTATGCTGCTGGCTAGGCACCGACCCTTCCACGACCCGGTCCAGGATCAAGCAGATAAGAGTGAATGAATGTAGTAGTGGAATAAAATATCCGATAATTATAGTGTTAAAGATTCAAACATATTGAATACTGGCCCACTTTTCAGATGAAGCTCCATTACTTTGTTTGTTACGTCCATACACATTTTTATCTGGCCAACTTCCCTTCAGCACCATCCTCTGATAACACAAGGTGCCCATGCCCCTTAACAGGCACTGTTGCAGAACTAGAGGTGTCTTCTCCCTTAGACATAGCAAGACCTGACTGCATGTGATTCCTGACCCAGCCAGAAGGCACCGTTAGTACCCAGTTCCATGAGGCTGGAAGCTAGTACATTAGACCACTTCTTAGTGCCCCTACTTTGTAGTTATAAACGCAGTACCAATTTCTTGGAAACTTAACAGGAGCACCCCGGTTTGTGTCACATTTCACAGACCCAGCACCTATTCCCCAAGGAACTTTACAGCTCAGTAAGCCCCTATGGCAGAAGCCTGGAGGAGGCTAGGAAAAAGAGGGTAGAGACTAAACTGGTTCTAAGACTGTGCTGGCACAGCAGTTAAGGTACTGGACCACAGGGTTTAGGGTTCTAATCCTAACACTGCCAAGCTGCCACTGTTGGGCTCTTGAGCAAGGCCATTAACAGTTAATTGCTTGGAATGTATCTTGGAAAATTGTATCAGTTGTAAGTCACTATTGATAAGGCGCCTGTTAAATGGTATAAATGTACGTGTAAATGTAAATCACTAAACGTCACCTGTACAAACTGCTCAATGAACTGAGGAGACTAATAATAATAATAATAATAATAATAATAATAATAATAATAATAATAATAATAATAATATGCTTGTGCTGATAATAGGACAATAATTTGTAATTCATACAAAACTGCAACTTCTTATTGAACACGATAAAAGAAAGTGACAAATCACCTTTACAGTGGAATTATTACAACGGGTATGTATCTTTAATTTTTACTTTGTTACAACATTCATTTGCCTTGATACCCCTCCCACCCCCTCACCCAGCATTATCCCCCCCCATCAGCATTACCTCCCCCACTTTGGGACCCACTGACGTAAGCCATGGCCACACTAGACCTTCTTGAAATCCCATTCACCACATCGCAGACTTCCAAGACAAATCATTTTCAAATTGGAGTTCAAATTGGTGAACTCTGACACACAAATTCGCCCCTATCAGGCCCTGCTATGGACTGCAATGGGAAATCTACCTGCTCCCACTGGATCCGGGACGGGCTTTCACCTAAAGAAGCTCTGTCTAGGATAAGAGGGGTGCCAGGGTATTTAAAAAAAAAAACGTTTGGAGGTTTGTTGCGTTTTAATTTTTTTTTATTTTTTTTCACATTTTTTTCATGGTCATGGTCACAGGGCGGTGGCGCCTATCCCTGAAGAACACAGAATGCATAGTGTGAACAAGACACCAGTCCATCTAAGCACAGAGGGATGATCCCCTGACTGTCCTCCCTCAGACATGCCAATCACGTCTTCATATAAAACTAGATCTGGTCAGAAGGCAGCTAAAGCATTACACTGCTGCATCATCCAAGCACCTGAGAAAAAAATTCTTTTTTAAGCATAATTGAACCTTATAGAGGATCAGCGTCCTACATCTTCTCGCCTTTATCTTTCCTTTTTCTTTATCTCTCATAGGAAGGGAAACAAAAAGCCTAAATAATGAAAAGCAAGGCAAAGGAAGCATCACTGGATTCCATGCATCGGCTACTTTTAACATTTAAACCCTGCCCCCTTTGGGTCGAAAACAGTTTCACTAAAACAGAGGCACGTGCACCTCAAGCCATCGCATGCGCACACAGATTAATGTGCAAAACACATTAATGTGGGAGCCGGTAAACACAAGCGATGCATGAGTAATCGCCCAGGAACATCCCGGACCCACGCCAACGATAAGCCGCACGTGACACGCTGCCGAGAAGTGAACTTACTGTACTGTACGTCTCTGACATGGCACGGCACAAACAAGCTGTCACTCCACACACACACACACACACACACACACACACACACACACAAATGTTCAGCCAGGCCCTGTGCATACACACGCACGATCTGAACGCATCAGAGAACATCCCAAGTTGCAGCTCTCCAGAGCTTTCTACATAACAATTAATAAAAAAGTGTGACATCTTTCCACTTCCAGGATGCTTTTTTTTATCCCGATCACCTCTACGTGATGCTCCGAAGGATGTAATTTAGTTGAGAGTGGCAATTTACTGCAGATGGACTGTTCGATTTAACCCTTTCCCCGCAGGATGCAGCTCCATAACCCATTAAGAAGGACATATTTTGGAGGAGTTCAGTGTGGTAATAGCTGCTGAATTGCTATCCTGCTGTCTGTCCATTTGGTTGCCGTAAAAATAATACCTTCCTATCGGCAGTAATTACCCATCGCAAATAAGCTGCGAGACAAGAGGAAGTTGGACGCATTGACATATCTGTAGCTACACCTGCAGTACACAAGCAGGTCTGGCAAAAATGAGGCTGAATTAAAAACTGCTGGGGTTTATATGAAGAAACTTCAAAGCTTTAGTGCTTTTCTGTAGTTGACCCTTATGTAGTCTTAACGTACTGTATACTCCACTTGTCCTAAGGCTCAGAAGTGACACACCTTCACTAAACCCCTTAACCTCTTGAGACCTCATTACCCTCATGCCCTCCTCTTTGAACAGGAGGTATTTTTGTTTTTGTGAATTGCTCAAGAATGTCTACAAATGAGGACTGAGTTTTAAGCAGAATGAAGTATGAGGAGCTGCAACCCCCCAAAACGTCATGTCCTCATGTGGGGACTTGAGTTCTTAGGGGGTTAAATAAAGCAGCTTAATTGAATTTTAAACCACAGATCTATTACGAACTTTTGAAGTTTTCCTCTTTATCAGTGGAGAAAAATTGCATTTAATCAGTAGATATCACTTGTTTTCATTAGAAAACACCTGCCATAATTTTCTTCATTGAAGTAGACTTTTTATTATTATTCATCCCCCTTTAGTAAGCAATGCTTTCAAGAAATGTTTATTTTGTCTGAAAATCTGTTTATTTTGTTTGCAATTGTTTTTATATTGGCTGTGAACTTGAGAAATATGTGAGGTCATGGAGGGGAGCTGAAATCTCAGCTTGTATAACTGCCTCTTTTTACACTGTTGGAGCACAGCTTTCATGTAAACATGTAAAAAGTCAGTCAGTTTAGGAAAAGTCATCAAATGAAAATTGATAACTAAGACGGCTTTCTCTGCTGATAACATAGTGGCGAGTCAATTTTGTCCCTTACGACAACATAAGAGTTAAAGAAAATTAAAATGATGTCAGTGAATAGAGTTATTGTGAATAGAAAGTGAATAGAGAGCCCAAAAAGATATTAGTTCACTTTTGGTCTACTGTATATCACATATCATTAATAATATTGTAGTGTAATTTGTGTCAATGGATTCTAAACATGGACGTCATTAGACCTGTTTTAGGGGGGCTTCAGCCCCGCAGAATGTTCTCTAGCCCTCCCAAATAAACCTTCATTATTAGTTTAAATTGTCAATAGCTTTTCTTATGTAATCTCTTACATTCACTGTGCCATCTTTTCTTCATTCGCGATGTAATGAAATTGGACGCGCTAGGACCAGGGGGTGGCGCTGCAGCCCAAAACGTCCCCGAACCCTGAAACAAGGATTGAATGTTCCTTCTGTCACAGCATATCTCTGTGTACTGCTTTTCTAAAATACGCAACACCTGTGTGTGAAGGAGGAGGTGTCTGTGTGAATGGATGTTCCTGAAGGTGAGGGAAATTTCAACACAAAAATAAAGAAAATATGTTATTTGAATATTTGTTACAAACATTAATTAACCAAATGAAAAGTCATTTGAAATCATTTATTGTACCTTTGCTTGATCTGTATCTCTTGTTAGGAAATGCTTAGTAGTTCGGTCATATAAGATCTGTACCAACTACAAACTTTGAATGACATGTCCCTTCAAAGAAATTTGCTGCTATGAGGCAGTTTCTCCCAATAGTTCTCCTAGGGGGCTTACCTCTAGAACCCCCTAGTCAAAACGTATTATTACTTAATACCTATTCATAAATCTCTAGTGACGCCCCTGATCCTAAACATGTTTGTGGGTCCATATTTAAAACAATCCATTATTTGATACATTGTACATTATATGGTCAAAAGTATGAAGGCACTTCATGTAATTAGTGATTATTTGGCCACACTCACCCATAATATAGAAACATCAAATCTCTATAGAAAAGTAGAGGACCTTAGTACTGAACACAGGTTTCTAACTCCACAACAAAAAAATTAATCAGCTTTCTCTTCCTGACTGAGGATGCCATCCACTAAAACATGAGGAGGTGAGAACCTGCAGAGACTCAGTTCAGTGGATAAAATAGTGCCATGAGACTAGTTCATATTATCTATTATAATATATTCATTAGTTTATTTATAATATACACTATTGTATTATATTCAATAGTTTTATATTCTCCATTATATTGTATTCTCTCTTTAAATTACTATAGTCTATATATTATTCTATATTATTTAAGACCATTTATTTTTTATTTTAATACTTCTATTTAGCTTCTGGGTATTTAAACTATTATTATAAATTTATCATTTAGGTAATTTTGTTTATTTCTTACATATATCATCTAGGCTATCCAAGAAGGGGGGCATTCATGAAGGAAGAACAGCTTGAGTGGAGCCAGAACTGGAAATGGAACAACATCTTCATTTAAGGATTGGAACTGGTACCTGAAGAAGAGCTCAGAGATAATAACTAAAACATATATTTGGGTAACAAACTTCTATCAGACACATTTGAAATGAATTTGAATGCGAATTGTGAACCAGGGCTTATTGTACAACATCAGTGCCTGACTTCACAGTCATGTTCCAAAATCTAGTGGAAAACCTTCTTGTAAAATTGACGAGTGTTGTAGCAGTAAAAGAGGAACAATTTCCATATTTCTAACCATGTTTCTGGATAGATTCCTTTTGTCCACAGACTTTTGGCTATATAGTGTGCGATCTTTTCTTGATCTGACAAAACAAAAGACAAATTATAATGAATTCTGCCCTGTTACTTTGCTTGCCTTTATGTTCAGAGTCACTTATTTAGACCAACTTGTATCTATAACGTCTACGTAGAAAAACAAATCATTTAAAAGCATTTTTTTCTAAAATCAGTTGTGAGTTCAAATCCTGGCTTTGGCTGTTGGGCCCGTAAGTCTCAACTTCTCGGTTCAGTTGTAAGTTGCACTGGATAGAAACTTCTGCTGAATGTGTGAATGGATGTTATCTATACCAACACTTGCCACTTGTTCCAATAAGCAACGGCTCTTCATCATCAGATGGCTAATCAGACTGTGTCTCCTGCTGTTTTGAGATAACAGACATTAGTTTCGCCACCGTCCTGGAACCTGGAAGAACCAAGTGTGAGTAAATTGAAGTGAAGGAGCTCAGTGCAGAACGAAGGGATGAGGATGCTGGAGGATGGCAGGTCCTTCCATCGTAGGTCAACCTGAAGAACAGGGAGAAAGAGCAGAAGAGAGAGAGACAGAGAGCTATGCTTGTAATTCAGCACTCCAACATTGCCATCTTTTGGTAGCCTGCTGTATTCTAACCCGGAGGCAGAGCAAGACGGATGGAGCAAGAGTGAGAGAGAGAGAAAGGGAGAGAGAGAGAAAGGGAGAGAGAGAGAGAGAGAGAGAGAGAGAGAGAGAGAGGAGAAAGGGAGAGAGGAGAGAGAGAGAAGAGAGAGAGAGAGCGAGGAGCAGAGGACAGAGATTAAAACCCCTCTGAGGAGCGCTCGGCGCTAGCAGGAGAACGCGGCCCCCGTCGGCTCGGAACTGACGCGAGGCAGTCAGCGGACGGACGCGCGCCACTCAGCCCGCGCGGCGCCAGAGCCGCGCCGCCCGCGAGTCCAGCGGCGCAGCCGGAGAAGAGCCGACGAGAACAGCAGCGGCCTGGGACAGCGGCCAATCAGGAACAGGGCCGCGGAGGGACCGGAGACAGAGCAAGCCGATGGAGCAAGAGTGAGAGAGAGAGAAGGGAGAGGAGAGAGAGAAAGGGGAGGAGAGAGAGAGAAGGAGAGAGAGAGAGAGAGAGAGAGAGAGAGAGAGAGACAGAGAGAGAGAGACAGAGAGACAGAGAGAGAGAGAGTCAGGTGGCCTCCAGCGGACATTGTTTATTGAGAGATCCAGGAACAGAAGGACAGACTGAGAAGAATACTTAGGCTTTTTAATAACTTGAAGTGCTGAAAAGGTTTGGTTAAAATGTTAAGATATTTTAAGTGGATATCTGTTCCCTCTTATATTTGTCGAATATTTTATATACAAAATTTTCCATGCAGATTCATACATCTTCATTCTGGCTTGTAAAGCTGAAGCCTAATTTAAATAAGTTGGTTCTCTTTCTAAGGCATTTATGAAAAATTACCTGCTTTTAAAGCTGATCTGAATGCTTGGTCTCAGAGCTGAAAATTCATTAAAATATTTATTTTCCTCTTTTAACCTATCCCATAATTACTGGACGCACGCAGAAGAGTGCCCTGAATGGGGCGCGAATTCATCACAGGCCTGTGTAGCATTTGAAGATGATTCCACACTCGGACTCCCCTCACTCTTATTGTGCCTGTGAGAAGCCCGACATAGCCAGAAAGCACCACTGGGACTTGACCACAGTGCTTGTAGGCTAACAACATGTATTTGGTACAGCTAACATCTGAGCTAAGATGTTGTTTTACTACGCTTTTCCTGGTAAGAGTCATGAGGGGCACCAGCACCTATCCCTGGAGAACACAGGACGCATGAGTAAGAATGCCCTGGGCAGGATGCCAGTCCAAAACAGAACCGGCAGGTGTAGCTTTTGCAGCACCAGCCTTCCCTAAATCAGACACAGCCAAAATGCTTACTTTTTGTGATGCATAGTCCAGCCAGAAGTCACCAGTGAGACTCTGGGGTGACTATGCTGGTGGGTTCGCAGATTTGGAGAGCAGCTGCCAAGAAAATATTATTTAAGTAAAAGTTCTTCTTGTATATTGTATAATTGTATCAATAGACCTTGTATGTTTATATTACCGTCGTTGAATAATTTTTCCAATCAAATATCTTTTATAACAAAATGTTGCAGTCTAACCTTGTTATCTCGCCTCCCATTAACTCGCCAAACTCATCTCTTGCCTCCATTTGCCACTTTACCTTGAAAAGCCACCAACCTCAAGCTCTCACCCTTCGCCATTCCTGGAAATGTTTGACAAATGTCCTTGCCAGCAATTAAATTATACCCCATTAAGAAAGCAAGTTTTCAGTAGGTGTCACTTTAATCCCCGCTCTCTCCTCAGCCTGGAAGCTCACCTTGAAGAATTCATACTGCAACAGGATAATTACCCCAAACCACACCTCAAAGCTTTGTAACCACTACTCGAAGACAAAAGAAGATCAAGGAGCATGGACTATCATGGATAATCACCTGACTTAACCCTATCAAACCATTTGGGGGGTAATTCAGAAACATGAAAAGCCAAGCATCCAGTAACCTCACAAGATGCTCTTTTCAATATTGTGATATTCATGCTGGATGACATGATCATCAGATTTTGCACAAACTTGTGGAGTCAATGCCAGCTCAAGTGCTCACTGTCATTACAGCAAAATGAGAAACATTCCAAACACTGAAATGTTTTTCAATGTTCATCTTTTTTATTTTGGAATGTGAAAACACATTTTATTAAGTTATGTGGGATCTTTATCATTCCTACTGTACTGTACGTACTTTACATTCCCTGGGCTCAGACAGAGATACGCACAAGACTGGGCCCTGGTCCAGGGTTCTGGTAACTACACCACCTTGACATTCATTTGTAAGACTAGTCGGAGTTGGAACACAAGTCCTCAGAAAATTGTTGTTTCCCTGGAGCTGGTTCTTTACCTTTGAGCCACAGGAGCTTGTCATGACAAAGAAAATTAATAATCACAATATAAAGTAGGCATTTCTGTAAACGTTTTTTCTAGTGGTAAATTAAATGTAATCCTTTTCTAAAGCAGATTATATGGAATTGTATATTGAGATGAATGGGGAAATGAAAAAAAATATACAGTTACACTCACCGGTCACTTTTATTTGGTACATCTCAGTGTTTTCTACACTCATTGTCCATTTTAATCAGTTCCACTTCTACAGTTACAGACTGTAATCCATCTGTTTCTCTACCAGTACTTTGTTCATCCCCTTTACTCTGTTCTCTAATGTTCAGGAACCCCCACAGGACCAGCACAGATCAGGTAATATTTGTGTGGTGGATCATTTTCAGCACTGCAGTGACACTGATGTGGTTGGTGGTGTGTGTTAGTGTGTGTTTTTGCTGTACGATTGGGTCAGACACAACAGTGCTGCTGGAGGGTTTAAACTCTGTGTTCCCCTCACTGTGCTTTCAACAATAACTAACTACATTTTCTCTTTCTCTCTGAGTTTTGTGTTATGGTACCAGTTCCAAACCACACACTAAGATGTTCCTTTGTTCCAGGCCCACTAACATGTTCCTCTGCTCGGCTCCACCCAAGTTGTTCTTCCATCACTTTCCAAAAAACCACCCACAGAGCAGGAAACTCTCCCTTCTCTGGTTGACTGAGCATTGCCATGCCACCAAAACTTTCCATCCGAGAAGCATTAAGATCCTACAGTGACTCCTGTATCACCAATCAGTCAGTGATCACTTAATACGTTCTGATTTCTGGCGCTTTTCACCTGACTCCATTTTACCAGGCTAACCCATCCGAAACAAGAGAGAGCGCGTACCCAAAAAGCATGGGGCCGGTGTTTTTCCCCACGGTGTACTTAAGGCCATCAGGGATAAGAAGACGTCATCGTCTGTGACAGAGTGACAATTCATCATTCTCTCCCTCCGTCAGTGTGTCACTGCTTATGCCGGCTTTTATTTGTGTGGCCTGTCAGAGTGCTTTCAATCTGTGTGGTCAGTCCAGCCACTGCTGCTGCTGTCCTCTCTCTCTCTGTCTCTGTCTCTCTCTCTCCTCTGTCTCTCTCTCTCTCTCTCTCTCTATCTCTCTCTCTCTCTGTCTCTCTCTCTCCCACACACCTTCAGCTACATTAGGTTTTGGTGTAATGTCACTCATTCTGACCCTGATCTTATCGGCTATTTTGCATCATTCACAGCCCTCTAACAGCGTGGCTCGCATGCTAGACGCTCTGGCCATTCCCCCGAACCATTTCACCTCCTCCATCAGGTGTCACAGTATCAGCCAGTTGATAGAACTGTTTCGGGGGTTTTTTGTGTGCATTTTGTTTATCTGCGATGCACACGATGTCTCACTTTGCCAGAGGGAGGACAGCGTCAGGTTCAAACTTCATTCATGCCTTTGTGATAGACATTTGGGCAGCTATCAGTGGGTCCTTTATGTGAAGGATGGTTTATCTTGTGATGTAGCTGAAAAGAAGATTACCTATTCTGTTTTCCTTTGGACAGGAAATTGCCATTTGAGTGTTTGACAGGAAACGTTCTGTAAAGCATTGTACAATAGAGTATTGCAACAAAGCACTCAAATTCATCAAAAGTGGGTTTCACTGGTTGTCAGGAAGCAAATTTTATTTAGTCAGCCCACTATCTGAGTTAAACATTAAAAACAGTGTTTCAAACAGAGAAGATTTACAGTAAGTAGATGGTGCTTATATTCTGCCTTCCACAACACACTCATTAGAACACCTGAGACATAACAGAAAATAACATTAACAATGATTACCTTATTATTATTCAACACTGGGATTTAATTTCGTTTGTTTATATTTGTGTATTTGGTTTATTTAGCGTCGCTTTCAGCATCTGTGGCCATTTTAGCAACAGGCACAAGGTTACATCAGTACTCACTGACAAAAAAATAGTGCACCCTGATAGAAATGTCGGATTCCTCTAAACCTCGGCATGCATTTCTGTATCAGGCAGATATGTAAACGATTACAGGTGTGGTCTGATTAGACGCTGGGTCTTGCCACAAATAAAATAGCTTCACTTGCTGCTGTGTGATAGATGAGAATCTACAGGCCCAGCTGCAACATCTGTAGGCAAATGTGGAGACCATACAGAACCTGTTAACCTAAAATGCCCAACCGTATCTCATCTTGTATCCAGGCTAGAGGTGACCTAACAGGGTACTAGAGCCTCCTTTCAACTGTACAGTTTTCCCCAATACATTTTTTCTTTAATATTGTAATTAGATATACCATCATTACATTCATACCTTCAAAAGTTTCAGTCGATTCCAACTTCTTGGTGTATTCTTGGAGTCTGATTGGGCCAATTCAGGGTAACTACTTAACCTAATGCATGTCCTTGGACTGTGGAAGGAAACTGGAGTACCTGGAGTAAACCCACATAGATACGTGTTCTGTACACCTCCTATGATAGACTAGGAATATCCTGTATCCTGAACGGAAACACAGATTCCAAGTGGTGATGCGTAACTTACGAGTTGAAATCCTGATGAGCCCATAGCCATCTGCGGACAGGAGTCTGAGAACCTAATTAATTATGTTTAATTGTATGGGACACTGCTGAAGGATCTGGATTACCAATCAGAAGGGTGCAAGTACAGCTACAGTATATACAGTAAAGCATGCAGAGAGTTCTCTAGTCTGTGTGTGATGTATAAATTAAGCTGTTTGGTAATGTAAAGAGGAGCATAATCATAAACAAAGTTCAAAACAAAAAATGACCTATGATTTTGATAAACATTTTTATTGATTCACTATAAAAATGGCCAAACAGAAAACTTTAGTTGTATTTAAAAACATTCTATTGTACAAGGATACCAAAAGCAAAGAATCATTGATTTATCCACAGTTATCCTGGAAAGGGGCTTATGGGAAATTTTCTGGAGTCTAATCCAGAATTCAGTGGGAACAGGCAAAGGTACTCTCTGTACAGGGCACCAGTCCATAACCCTAACCCCAACCCAAACCCACTGCAGCGTTCCATAAGCACAGCACCTGAACCTTAAGTCCCACCCAGAATTCAAAACCAGGGCATCAGGAGGTGCTGTTTTCAAGCAACTGACTCTTATACCACCAAGCCATGGATGAAGAATGAATAAACCAGGGGTGGGATCCATTAAATCTTTCTTAAGAAAAAACTTCTACGAAGTTCATAAGAATGTTCTTAAATGCAATTCTCGAAAAAAGTTCTCAGATATTACCTTAAGAAAATAATTTTCCTAATTGCGTCATTAAGATTTTCTTAGAAAATCCTGGTTTTATTATTTAGGCTGTTACATTTTACAGCTTACAATATACAGCACGAGACACATTTTGAATTTGTATTGACCACTTTTTCCGTTATTTAGTTTAATCTGCTCAGAGGACAGCAAAATGGAGGAAAACATCAAAGTAAACGTTCAAAAAAATTTTCGCAAACAAGAAATAGAGGTGATGATGAACTTTTGAAATGAAAGTATGTAGACCTTATTTTCAATAACTAAACTGTTTAAAGTTTGGCAAATTAGATGTTAACCTTGTCAGCTCTTACAGTCTAAGACAAGTGTGAGGGTTTTGTAACGTTAATAAAACATTTATGTACATAATGCTTTCAAGAATACCACTTGTTCTTAGAATTGTTCTTAAGAAAAGATTAAAGAAAAAATTAAAGAATTCTTTAGAAGTTATATGAAGAACAATTTCTCAAAACTTTTTTTCTCAGGAACGATGTTAAGAAAAAACATACGTTTAAGAAGATTTTCTTTCGTAAGACACTTTCGTGAATCTGGTCGCAATACAATCTGAACAAACCAAAAACTAAACTAATAGCAATTTTTGTAAAAATGAGTCATTTGTGTTCTCTTCAAACTCTTTACAGGCACTCTCTTTTTTTTAACATCATTAAGTTGAATTCATTTCAGTGAGGCTTGGCAGTTAATTAAAAGTACAACTGTGTCTGTGCTGTTTGTTCAGTCAACTGTGTGTTTTCCCGTCCTCCAACCCACCTAATTCACCTCACTCGCTAATTACCTGATTCCAAATTACCGAGTTGAGGGACCATGTGGAGAGTTGGAGAGCGAGAAGGAAGAATGCTAGCGAAATAATAAAACAAGCCCATTAGCATGTGTAGCTATTTTTACATTCTGGAAAGGGAGTTGACTTACCTGCACATAATGCCCTTACTTTGTCTTCACACTGTCTTCTAGCTCTTCCAGGAATAGCTAGCATTAAATTAGCTATATTAGCATTCCTTGTTTCCTGTGCCATCTCCTCTCACCTGTCATGTAAGAACCTGAACGATTTAGCGTCACGTCCAAACCATCGCTGGCTGTGAATTTTCCAAGCCTCCCGCTGAATAGGCTACCTCTGACGGCGAGCAAAATGAATTAGGCCGGCTACAAAAGTTAGCTGAACGACCCCTTTCACTGACAATGCACTTTCCCCGCACCGGCGAGGGCGGCTAATTAAATGTATTTAGCATCATAAATATTCCACTGGGACAGCTTGACACAGTGAATTAATGTCTCGCCTTAATACCACAGTGTCTCCATTACTGCCTATAGCAGCAGCTGCTCCGGCACTGACTAAGTGGAGGTAGATGTGTTTCCTATGAATGGTGATCACATTAGTTTAGTGTTCAAACCGACAGCCACCATAAATCTTTGCAGTAAACTATGTTCTGGCTAACAGCTAGCAAAGCAACATGTCTTTATATTCCGAGAACTACTTGAAGAGAACAAGTTCTGAAGAAAGTAACTGATTAACCTTCCTTTCTCCAAAAGAATAATGGCTGAAATTATAGTAAACTTTAAGAACGTCCTCTTTTAAACCTATTAATCAGATTTCTCTCATTTCTGTGAGCTAAACGGCTTAACATTTTCGAGCCATTGTTCAGATCTAACCTTTGACATCTATCTGATTCATATTTACCAAAGCTGATGGACTTGAATGCTGAACGATAAACATGTTTCAAAATGATGGGTGAGGAAAGTCATAATTACTGTGATAAAACATGACGCAGGCTAAAATCAGACAGAAAATGTCAATGAACGATGAACACGAATAAAAGAGGCTGTGCCAGTGAGCTACATTCTAAATAAAGGGTCATAGTCCCAGATTGTCAATTATGCACTATGTTCTTACAGTACATACTGTGTACTTGACTAATACATGAATGTTGTACGCCACTAAGCATTAACATTAAGCTGTAGCAATTCGCAAAAACTGGCATTAAGACCATCGTCTGCTGCTTAATGCTTGTTTAACAATACAAAAATATATTTCTACTTTTTTAACCCCTACTTTGAGACTTGGGGCTATGTTGGCATTTCTTGAATGGTTTTAGTGGCCCGTTTTATATGCCTGTGCAAGTTCCGAGTCATCCAGGTCCTGGTACACTTGAGGGTTTGAGTTGAAAGCAACTGGACGAGAGGTGAAGTGTTTTCAAGAACCAAGAAGTCCAGATGCCTTCAACTCAAACCACTCAAACACACTCAAGATCCATTCTATAATTAAGCAATAATACAACCAGAACCTAAAGCAATTTTTTAATTTAAAATGCAATTGCATTTTCAGCCTTCACTGAGTGAAGAGTCTTTAGTCGCCTCTTGAAGACAGCAAGAGACTCAGCCATTCGGACATCCAGTGGATGTTCATTCCACCACCTGGGAAGAGTCTTGATGCTTGTCTTACTTTAATACAAGGATGGATAAGCTTTGATTTATTAAAAAGAAAGTTTAGTCACGTTCAGAGAATAAAATGGGTTCGATGTATAAGGGACACTGTTACTTTTCTATCAACAGAAGAAAATGTGAGTGAGAGCCCGGTTAGGGGTGTAATGATTCACTCTGCTCACGATTCGGTTTGAGTCACAATTCCGAGTTCATGATTCGATTTTCTCACGATTATTTTACATTTGACAAAAGTTAATCTGCAACTGGAAGACACTATGGGTTTTCACTGAGCACGGGTTACGCATCTGTGAGTATGACTGCGTCATCTGGTGTTCCAAAATAGATTAGATGAAATTAGATGAATTTTTCATCCAATTAGATGAAAAAAATCACGAACGTATTATTTAGTTGATGCATCGTCCCACTCAATGATGGACATCATCCCATTTTTGCATTCGCAATGCATCATGTCACGATCCAAATCTCGGTGTTAACAAAAGTCTAGGATCCTGTTATAATTTCCATTACTTGATTAGTGATTATAAATTTATTAGATGAAACTATTAATGTTAATATTACTAGTCAGAAATGTAATGAGAGAGCTCTACAGCATCAGCACCTTAATTGGGTAAAAGCTAGACTTGTGAACCCCTGATCAGCCACAGATTGGCGTTTAATGAAAGACAGAGAGTTTAACACCAGCAAACAACATCTTGGAGAATATAACGGAAATTATATTCAATTAAAATTAAATTGAAACATTTTCAAATCCAGTATTTTCAAATCCAGATTTTATAAACTCATTACAATTCAGTTTACTTGTATAATTATAATGACACTGCTTTGTTAGGTCTGCCATTGTTGCTAGGTTACTTGTGTCTGTGGCGGAATAATACCTGAAGAGCTTCGGTCGGAGTTCCATTATCGTGCAATATTGGCACTGCTAGAACGTCTCTCAGCCAATCAGATTGCAGAGTTGGAACTAACTGTGGTATAATTTGTGTTAGGAGGCAGCTGTACTAAACCCTGATCCCTCGGCTTCCGAAAGTATTACTTAAAATGTTATTGTTTTAAAATATAATTTTAAGATGTAAAACTAAACTTAACATATTACATTTTTCATTCATTTAAATACATTTAAATAAAAAATGTTAGACATGCTTGCATTTTAGACCCAAAAATGAGACTGCAGCTCTGGTTCACATGGCCACATGGTGAGTAGTTAGATTTTTTAATTAAATGTGTCCTAAAGAATACAAATATGTGTGTAATATTAAGTCACTACCAAACAGGTTGTTTCAATTAATGAACTTTTCTGTGTTGTATTGAAGAATGTTGTGATTGATTTTAAGATTTCAACTGATCAAAGCTAAATTAGCTAAAATATGTTATGAGCCACGACCAGGACCTGGTATTTTCGCCGTGGGCGATTGGACTACAATGCCTACAATCCCTTGCGAAAACAAGATGGCCACGGCATCACCTGGGCCTCATTTATTGATTATGGGCCAACCACATTCATCCGGGAGGAGCTCTTTATAAGCGCCGCTCTCCCTGAAGCTGACGCTGTAGCATTATCTCCATTTTCGAGCGTTTGTGCGGCCCTTATATCTCCTCCACCCTGAATACCCTTTGTTGCGGCCCTGTTTGCTGGATTACCTCCTGTTGCGGCCCAATCCACTGGATATCCTGTTATTGCGGCCATATCTGCTGGACTATGCGTTGTCGCGATCGCGTCTGCTGGACTTTCCGGTTATTGCGATCCCAAAGGTATGTTTGCGCCTGTGTCTACTTCCACTTATTGTTCACGGCTGCGTCCATGCCTCTCTATTGCCCCGCAGCTGCGTCTGTGCCTTGCTATTTGCCTAACATTAGCTCACAGTAGATTTACGCTAGCTTCTGTAGCTTCTCGCTAACCCTCATAGCTTCTTGTTAGTTTTTGCAACTTCATGCTACGCTCCCCCAGATATAAGTTAGCTGTGTTTAGCCTTTGTTGTTATAAGCTCCCTTTGTTTAATGTTCATTATTATCCTATGTTCGGGATTCGCTCAATTAAAAAACATTTTGTGTTTTGCTGGAATCTGCACCATTGTCTGCCTCCCTTCCCTTCCTACCCACCAGACGTAAAAAAATACTACCGCCAATAATGCAGACGGCGGATTCCAGCCCCTCGCTAGGCGTTCCGGACTGATTTGGTGGGGACCCGAATCGGGGCCGGGAGTTTTTCACCCAATGCGGGCCTTATTTAAATAACTTACCCCTCTTTTCACCCAAGGAGGTTGGGTCCCTTTGCAAGTCTTGGTCCTCCCAAGGTTTCTTCCTAGAACTAGGGAGTTTTTCCTTGCCACTGTCGCCCTAGGCTTGCTCAATTTGGGATTGGAAGTAGTTATTAGGAGATAATCTAAACTTGTAAAGTTGCTTTGAGACAATGCTCCATTGTAAAAAGCGCTATATAAATAAATCTGACTTGACTTGACTTGACTTGCCCGGACTCCACGCAGTTCGCCTTTGTGGCTTCCCACCTTACTGATAATTGGCCGTTATCAAGGTCTGGGACGTTTGAGCAGTTCCTGTGGGAACTTGAGGCTGAGTTTGGCCCTCGCCATCAGACCAACACTGGGCCGAGCTCAGGACTTGGGCTAGTCGACCATTATTATCAGCCGTGTTTCATCCGGCACCTCCTTGACCCTCCGCTTGCGGGCTTTTTGAAGATTCCCGCCGGAACTCGGACCAAGGTTGTCCAGAGGGTGTCTCTTCAGGGTCCCCTTTAGCTCAGTTCCTGAGCAGTTAGTGCCACCCAGCCCCATACCTGAGCCCGCCGCGCTTTTTGGCTCCCTTACTAAGGAGCTAGTGCCGCCCAGCTCCATACCTGAGCCTGCCATGCACTCTAGCTCCGTACCTGAGCATCTAGCGCCGCCCAGCTCTGTACCCGAGCTCACCTCGCCCATTAGCTCGGTACCTGAGCAAGTTAGCTTTGTACCTGAACCTTTTGCACATCGATCATTAGCGCTGACCCCCACCCCATGGTCCTTAGCACCGACCCCTGCGCCACGGTTTTTAGCACCGATCCCCATATCACGGTCGCTACAGCCGACCCCTGCACCATCTTTTGTAGAGGCCCCGAGGTATGTTTGCAGCTGTGTCTGCTTCCCCTTATTGTTTGCGGCTGCATCCGCACTTCTTTATTGCCCCGTGGCTGCATCCGCTCCTTGCCATTTTCCTAACATTAGCTCCCAGTAGCTTTATGCTAGCTTTTTTAGCTTCTCACTAACCCTCATTAGCTACTGCAGCTTCATGCTAAACTCCCCCAGATATAAGTTAGCTGTGTTTAGCCTTTGTTGTTATAAGCTCTCTTTGGTTAATGTTCATTATTATCGTGCATTCGGGGTTTGCTCAATTAATAAATATTTTATGTTTTGCTGGAATCTGCCTCCCTTTGTTTCCTACCCGCCAGACCTAACAAAATATTGCCACATTTTGCAACATTCTCTGAAACTGCTGTGAACCTCTAAGCATTAAGAAATTGGCACTGTATTTTGCTGTGGTCTCAAGAGAGGCAGCATGGAGAAGTCTAGAGTTTCACAACCTTGCAAATTTCCATAGTCTTAAGCACTGAGCTAGCGCTGAACACATACCAACACATCACACATCATGCATATATATGCACAAGTCCATGGAGGCAAACTTGTACTCTGAAGCATTGTACAAATTAAATATCTAACTAGTTTAGCTTCTTATGCACATACACTGACACTCACAGTCTTAGTAAACATGTGTTTTGGGGACTTTCCGTTGACATAATGGTTATTGTAGCATATTAATGCTACTCATGAACCTAACATCACCACTAAACTAACCCTAACCTCAGTAACCAAAAAGAACATTTTTAGGTCTTTTGTTCTGAAGAAAGCTTTTGGTTAAAAAAAGAAAAAAAGAAAAAGCCGTTTCTTTATAGGGACCAGCAAAATGTCCCTTCAATAAAAAATGTTCATTCTTCCTATCCTTATGGGTACTTTTGCTCCTCCTAATGATATATATACTTGGTCTACACACACACACACACGCACACGCACACACACACCCACACACTCATTGAAAAGGGTCCTTTTGGATGACTTCCTGCTACTCAAAGCCCTTGAACTCCCTGCTATTGAAGATCAGGCCACTTTCAAAGCTCATTTGTTGTGCTTTTTCTCTGTGCCCAACTAGCATGGCATCACCCGTGCCAGCCTGTCTCCGCACCATAACAAACAGGTGCCCATGCCAAGTACCTCTCAGGGACCAGACATGCACGGGAGCACACCATCCCTCCTTCTCTGTTCTCCGATCCAGCTCTTTTTTCCTTCTCTCTTTCACGCTTTCTATGCGAGTCTCATGCAGTCTCCCTCCCCTCCCTCGCTGAGCCCCTAATTGCAATTTTTGTGAGCTAAACTAATTTTACGACACAGAACACCTGTATTCATCTCCATATTAATCGAAAACAGGAAGAATAAATCCCAATCAGGCAGCAGCTGGTGTCGTGTTGGATGTACCTTCGGGGAGAAGTCTGTCTCTGCTGCATTAAAATATTGCTCCTTTACTCTCACCATGGCCCAGCACAAGCCCTGCACAACCCAAATCAGATATCATAATTATGAACATTTCCAGATATACATATGGCTGCTTTTTGACGTGTGTAATGTCCTCACGTGCCATGCCATGTTTAAGACCACTATAAAGGCATTCTCTCTGAGCTGAATTATGGTCCCTTATGACACAGTGGAGGCAGTTTGAGGCCACGGAGGCTTCATTTAAGAACAGAAAAAAGGGAGATTAAGAACGACTGCAAATGACCACGGAAGAGGGAGCGGGAACTTTATTACAGCGTTACAACTCTAAGATACAACTCTTATGTCTGTGAGGCCACGCAGAGACTAGAATTATATTTAAAGATACAAATTTGAAATCACCTTTCTTACAATTCTTTGTTCTTACAAATCTTGTGTGCATCATCAGTTTCCTTTATTTTTTTTCCCTTGGCTTTAAATGTAATGCTTAAATGTTAGTTTAAAATCTAAAAAAGACACACATCATTTGTAGCCTTTGAATATTACAATGCTATCAGTGTCTCTTACCCTGTATTTACTCTGTCATCATCTTTTTTTATATATACAGTGGTACCTCAGTTCTTGCGAAGAACCAAGCTAAATTTATCCCATAAGGAATAATGTAAATTGATCCATTCCAGACCCCCAGAAAATCCACACAGTACGAGGCATTATATACATTAATGGAGCTGTATTGTACATGGGCTCCCGGATTTAAAATGGGGATACGTTCCAACAAATCCATCATAAGTTAAATGCATCATGAACCGATGAGTTTAACATAGTCTATACTGTGTCATAGCAAAGTCTAATACACATTAACACTTACATTAACCTGCAGTTGGCCAAGATCAATAGCACAAAGCTTATTTTATAAATACTTGGGACAGTATGGAAAATGCAAAATCAAATACATTTTATTTCATTGCAGACAGTATTATAATGTTGTTAGAATTTTGTAAGAATTTTGTTAATAAACATCTGCAACACTTTAAAAAAAACTTGTACTTTACAGGGTCATGGGAGAGCCGGTGCCTAGAACATAAGGCAAGGAACAACCAATCCATCGTAGGGCACATATACTCCCACACTCACACCACTTTAGCATAATCAGTTAACCTACAGCATGTCTTTTGACTATGGGAGGAAACCAGAGTACCCAGAGTACATCTACATTTATGTCATTTAGCAGATGCTCTTATCCAGAGCGTCTTACAATTGATACATTCTTATAGACCAAGCAATTGTGGGTTAAGGGCCTTGTTCAAGGACCCAACAGTGGCAGCTTGGCAAAGGTGGGATTTGAACCCTGGACATTTTGGTCCAGTACCTTAACCAGTAGGCTACCACAGTCCCTGAGAAAAACCCATGTGGACACGGGGACGACATGAAGACTCCACACAGAAAGGACCCAGGCTGCTTCACCTGGGGTTAAACCCAAGACCTTCTCGCTCTGAGGCAACAGGGCTACCCACCAAACTCCCGTGCCGACCTGGCTCCTTTTGTCTAATTTTATTTCTCTTATGGAATTTAGGAGAAAATGTCTGAGACAAAGTTGAAAGGTAAATGAACTTGGTTAATTTCATTTAAGAGCATCCACTGGACAGTTACACTTTCCGATGTGACTGTGTGAATCTCACACTATTTGTGCTCCAACAGAAAAACCCTTGACCAACAAAAAAAGGTTTTGGTGGGTAAGGCTTAGCCCAAAATCATGCATAGGGTGTAATTATTCTTAAAGTATTTGCAGGTGTGAATTCAAGACACACTGATAGCTTGGTCATAACAAAAAAATTGTGCCAAAATTTCAACTGAAACAAAAAGCATCAACTGAATTGGAACAGTCGCTAGACCAAGCGTGAGTTAACAAGCTTGACTGGTAAGGTAGTGAGCATTTGAGTGAATGACAGACTCTTGCTCTTTAACTCCCACCTCTCCTCATGGATCCGTGGTACTCACTGGCTTGTGAGCAAAACACACTGCACTGGAGTGCAACAAAACAATAATAATACGCTGCCAGTACATGAATAAGCAATTAACATAGGAATCTCTAATAATTATTAAGGTATATATGGTAATCGGAGTACAGTCCAGTACTGTAGGGTTGCTGATGTCTCATGTGATCCCTCTTGGTTGTGTTACCTTCTGGTTCTCCCATTTCTAGCTATGCTACTATACCTAATGCTGCCGGAGACTCATGCTACACATGACATCAGAGTTTAACAATAACTAACTACATTTTCTCTTTTCTCTCGAAGCTTGTGTTCCAGTACCAGTTCAGCCCCACACACTAAGATGTTCTAACACTTCAGCGCCACTCAGTTTGTTTCCGTCATCAGCTCCAGCCAAAACACACCCGGGCCACACCAGAGGGCAGTAACTGGGCTGGGGACGATGAGGGCTGGGGACGGTGCACCAGAAAGGACATCATGCATATTTGTTACGTTATTTAATTCAATATTTTATTGATCTGTTAATATTTACTTAGTTTCTGTTTTTTGAACGATTCCACAGACTAGATAAAAGCCACCCAAGGACAACGAGTTCCTGTTTGACTCTTGGTCCTCCCAAGGTTTCTTCCTTATAACGTTTAGGGAAGTTTTCCTTGCCACTGTCGCCCTAGGCTTGCTCAATTTGGGATTGGCCCTAGATATTAGAAGATAATCCAAAAATGTAAAGCTGCTTGAGAAATTGCTCAATTGTAAAAAGCACTACAGAAATAAATCTGACTTGACTGGTAGCGCTGTACAGTGTGTTTGCCATTTTTAGTCTGTTTTTATTTTTTTATTATCATTTTTAAGACTTTGGCCGATAAAGCGAACAGACGTTGATCGGATAGAAGTTAAATGGCGCATACTGTATTACTTATTGTAAACCTCACTAAGCTCACTGCTTAGGCTTAGCGGATAAGGTACGACTGTGGGCCAGCACTTCCAGGGTTCAACGAATTAATAATCAACTTTTGTGGTGCAGCTTGCTAAACACAAACTAAAACATTCTTCACAAAAAAAAGATCACAAACAAACAGAAGGCCACATTTGAGTGCCTGTATTCAGTTCTTCCCACAGTGTATGGCATTACACCTTGCCCTGCAAAGCGGGAACCCGGTGTTAGGTCACCCGACACAAAGCTGGGGACGCTGTCGAAGGTTCATTAGAAACACCAGCGTGCTTCATCCTAATGAACTTAAGACAATGCTAATTAATGGCAAAGAACAATGGACGCTTCATTTAAAGGGAGCCCTGAACTATAAGACATGCTTGTACGACAGGATCTAAGCGGCTGCAAGTCATTAGTCATGCAGCGAAGGTGCAGCGGGCACACGGGCTGCGGTGGCAGGCCGGGTCAGAAAGGCTAGCTCTCTCAGATCCGCTCATACATTCACCTATGACAATCCTTTATGGCGGCGACAAAGTGAAGGAAGTCTCTCAAGTAGCGGGGGGAGCTAAGAGAGTCCCCCCCAGGGACCAGGAGTCAGAGTTGTCTATCAGCGGCCTGAAAAGGAGGGAAAGGAGCACGTTAGCCAGCGCCATTGTGCTCCGGTTGTCGTTGACTGATCGGATCCATTTAGTCGGCTTTCACGGAGAATGAAAGCAGCTCCATGGATGAAAGAAGGACAGCCCCTACGACAAACAAGGAGCCCGTGGAATATTCATGGGCGGATCTGCTGAGAGAAGATTAATGTATTAGAAATTAAAATGCGGGCCCGGACGTTATGATCTTGCGCTAACACTTGGCCAGACCCGTGTCACCTGCGCTCGCACCTGAAGACTGCAAGCCGCCGCCGCTGCCAAACCGGAGAGAAATCATTAAGCACCTCTGTCTATTGTGTGAAGAGAATAATCAAACTTCACCCCGTCTCTTTTCTCTCCCCAGCCTGGGCTGACGATGAATAATTCCAGAGCCATTTGCAATGTTAACGGCACCTATCGGAGCCATCCGCGCCGTTATGATAAGGGCGGGAAAATATGCATTTCAACAGTCCGAACAGACGCCGTCTGGCCGCCATTTCAAAGGACACCTGTCAGTCAACTGAAAGAGCTGTCACTCCACGTACCGCACTGAGAGTCGCTAAGATAATCTTTACTTTTCCCTCTCCGTTTGACTCTCCCTCTTCCCCTTTCGCACACACACTTTTCTCTTTTTCACCACAGCAGGTACGTTTGCACTGGGCTGACATGTGATTTACAGAGGAAAAGAGATGTGTGAGGAAAAAAAGGGACATATTCTCTCAGCGGTGGGTTTATTCTTCACCTGCTTTATGAATGCATCAAATATGCTTATCGTAAATGTGATCAAGGACAGGTCTGAATGCCATTACGCGTGATACTGGGAGGCACTAGATGTCGGTGGCAGCTCAAAGGGTGACGCTGATAATTCATATCTTTTTTAGACAGTGCTGCTTACTCACCCAGCGTCTGAAACATGTGCCGACAGCCATCTCACCTCTGCAACTTTCCTTTATAGTTTCTAGAACAGAACGTACCAATTATGAGCAAATGGTCTATAATCATGGAACATGGTTCTCATTTAAACAAAAGGGTCTATTGTACAATTGAGGAGAAGGACGTTCGGTGTAAAATTGCATGTTTTGTTAAACATATGCAGGAATGAAACGCCAATTGCATTATTTCTGCACATGCATGAGACCTGGCAGTTTTTTCTTCTGCTTTCTCTTGATCAGGTTCCATTGGCCTCCAGCGCCTATCTCTGGAGAGCACGTGGTACAGGGCTAAGTGTACACTGGATGGGACTGTGGTGGCCTAGCTATTAAGGTACTGAACTATGGAACAGAAGGTCCAGCATTCAAATCCCACCTCTGCTAAGCTGCCACTGTTGGGTCCTTGAGCAAGGCCCTCACAATTGCTTGGATTGTAAGACTGTATCAATTGTAACTCGCTCTGGATTAGGGCGTCTGCTAAATGACATAAAAATACAAATAATACATGGGTGGCACTGTCACCCCACAGCTCTGAAATGCCTGGTTCAAGGTCCCGACCCTGGACCCTGCCAGTGTGAAGTCTGAAGTCCTCCCCGTGTCCATGTGGGTTTTCTCAGGGTACTCTGGAACAGAGTTAGGTTATGAATGAGAAGATCGGAAAGAATGTTAGGTTAAGTGTGTGTATGAGCGTGTCAATGTATGTGCTCTAAGGATGGATGGATTGGCACCCTGTCTAGGATTGTTCCTTGCGCCCTGTGCCAACAGCTAGGTACCGACTTTCCCCTGACTAGTATTAAGAATTATAGGAACTATAGTTATTATACTAGTATTATAGGAATGTGTGAATGGGACATTACTCCTAGGTAGTCCATGACCCATCACTGCAGAGGCCAGAGTTTGATCCTTGGAGGTACCTCTGTACTGGCCAGGCGCTCCACATACACAATTGGCTGTATCTGAGGAAAGGAAGTTTGGATAGGGATCATGTCCATTGGCCAGCTGTAGTGCAAAAATGGATGAAGTGGTCAAAGAAGTTCATGGTCTGATTATAAAAAGAAAAAGTCACAGCTGTGAGTTGTACGAAGGCACACCTACCCTACGGCCCTCTTCCTGTGGCAAATAATGCTGACTAGTGAAAGCAGTGGACTACTATGTGCATTATTCTGAAATTAAATACAGAAAATGTTATTCCTCCTTTTGCATATTGGTGTCCTGTGTGGTCATTAGGCATGGCTAACTCACACTCATGCCACAAGCACAACATGGCATTTACAGTCCACTGCAGCTGGCCTGTTTGGGACATGCACACGTTGTGTTTGGGCTCAGTCCCAGTAGCCTTACCAGTGCGTACAAAGGCTAGAAAGAAAGTGAACTGCTTACTGGACTTTAAAGGGTCAATGAAGGAAGGGAGGGTTATTATGTTAAGAACAATGCTAAAGGCAGAGTTGAACAGATGTAGTACACAAGTGCGAAATCTTCTTAAGGTGACATGGTGGTTATTTTTAACAAGGTGTTGCCACGAATTAATATACAGAGTCCACGAGGTAGTTATGTTAAGGTGATGAAATAATCTAATGAGATTTTGGCCTTAACATAGTCATTTTGGCTTGGAAATATTCATGTGTCCCCAAAATATTATTTTGTGGCTTCAACATATCAATTTGAATCTTCAAATTATAGATTTTTGGCCAGAAACTAGTATTTTGTGGCCTCACTATATTAATTTGTATCCTCAATACATTCATTAACTTAATTTGTGGCAAATATATTATCTCATTTGATTCATTATATTAGTTTGTGACCACACCTTAAAAACAACTACAATGTCTCCTTTGAGATTCCATATGCAAGCATAAGTATGGTAAAAGTTTTATTAAATGAGACATACATTTAATTAGTTAAGTTCAATAAAATTGAACATATCTTGCTTTAAATAAGTCTATTTGTGTTCTGATTTCTGCAAGGAACAATAGAGAAATTGAAGGTGTACTCGGACCTTTAATATTTTATGAAAATGACGTGTCTTTTGCAGGCTTATGCAAAGGTTTTGGCACCATTGGTCAAATAATGTGTTGGATTTTCTAATGAATAGAAGCTAACTTAACGTCTGCGTCATTTTGTCTGCATATTTACATGTTTCTGCAAATTCTTATCAAATATTACCATGTTACATATTAACGTGAGCCCTGCTTCTCTGCCTCTCGGGAGCTATACCCTTTTGTTCTAGTCTGTTCGTCAGAATTTGGGAACCAATAGCCCCCCAGATTTTGCCAGAGGATCTTGAGGTACTGGACCTAGTAGGGTACAGTCACAGAACGATTTGTTTATAGACCAAATATGTAATTTAATGGGTATAATCTACTGAGAAATAAGTTCAGAGCTTAGAACATTTAGGTTGATCTTTCCTCTAAAAAAAAAAGCAAATGAAGCCCCCAAAACATACACTGTAATCTAGTGTAATGAGGACAAAACCTACAGCTCTAAGCTCTGGAAGAAAGTCTCATAGCCTAATGAGTTTCAGCTAATTTTTTAGTTTATATTAGTATGACTATGTTATTTTAAGGACGCCCAGTTAAATCTTCACCCCACACTGCATGCTCACAACTATTTGGATGAATAGTCACATTTCCCACTAGGATCTCCTCCGAATGTGGAACAGTGTCTCAGGACCCGATCTGCGAAGAAGATAAAAGCAAGTCCTTATTACGGTTGCATCCACATATTACAGATATATGTACATATTTCACATGGAAGTACCTGTGCAGAAATATTTTAATACAAAGCACAAATTAGAGAACCTAATTGAGTCCTCTAGGAAAAATAACTCAGCTTAATAATCGCAAAACGCCACATAAAATCCGCCAGCGGAATTCCGTTTCTTGAACTTATATTAGCGCCAATGGCAAAAAGTTCAATGTCTCGTCAGGACCTGGACTGGATGAGACACTCTGCTTGCTGTATTCATTAACAGCAGCATATGGACCTGTCAACACTCTGGGGAGGCACATTGTAACGATGCCATTTAGCCCGAGATGCTGACCTGCCAGTGGAAATGAGGGCACGTGCTGGGTAAAGGGCCCCAGACCTCCAGCGACAGGCAGCGGATGGAAAGGAATAACAGACTCTGATGGCGGCCTTTTTTACAGCCAGACCCTGGACTCATACCAGAGGCCATTCAGAGAGAGAGTGTGTGAGAGAGAGACGTACTTAAACCCTAATTCAGCTACATGCTAGTCAGAATAACAATCTTCATAGAAAGCATTTCTTTAAAGTACTCTGAGGACTAAAACTTGACATCAAATCCATGAACGCAGACAAGCATGGAATATCCAACTATCCAATGTCTTTCAGCTGCAGACATGTTCTTAGGAATGCTACTTCAAAACCATTGCCCATTACGGAAAGTGCATTTTTGCGATATAGAGACAACCTACATGAAACCTGGTCAAGACTGAGCCCTGACAGTAAATATGAGGAATCATATATGTCAAACCTCAAACTGGCTAAACAAAATACAAGTATGCTTCGGTTAACGTCCATGATACATGCTGTGAAACTGCATATTGTGATTCGGATGTTGTCTGAACACCATAGTTCTATATATACCTTGCTTTGCAGTGCTTTATAAATGCTATATATATAAAATACTGTAGTGTACCTTATTGACTAAATAACCAAGATACTGCAGTGTTTTCAAAAGACTGACATAATTAATATCAACACTGAGCACTACATATTGATTTTTTATATGTTTTCCATTTTCTATATATTTTTTTCAAACAATCATGGAATGAGAATCTGTCTTTTATGTAAACTCTTGTTGTATTTACAATGCAAACAGATATTTCAGAAAAGAGCAGTTAACACAAAGTCTGTACTTTTTACTCTTTTTATGTGCAACTGCTGTACTACAAATGTATCTGTCAAGGTATTATATGTGTAAAGTGGGTAAATAATAAGGTCAATAACCTTATCGGAAAACCCCATACTGCAAAATATTATGGACTCAGTAGCAAATAATTGTTTAGGAAATTAGCAAGGATTAAACAGATAGAGTAACTTTGGTTTATTAGCCTTTCCCTTTGATGTTTAAGGTCCTGTGTCAACGCATTGATCTATTTGTTTTAATAGCTGATAGCTGATAGTGAAATAGAGATCTGCTGTGCCTTTAGGGTCTTTTAAATTTCAGAATGGCGGCAATTGGTCTGACGAAGACCAGCTCTGCGGTTTCTGACAGCAACCCTATTTGTAAATCATAATCAGAAAACACAATCTTTGTGCACCTGAAGGTTATATAAGTGATCATTGCAGAAACAAGCAGTGATGCGTCAAGAAGCAATTTCGTCCAATTGCGAAGTGGTCCAGTGCCGAGATACATTGGTGCTTGAAAGTTTGTGAACCCTTTAGAAATTTCTATAATTCTGCATAAATATTACCTAAAACATAAATAAGGAAAATTATCCAATATCACATATTAGTAGATGGCAAAAGTATGTGAACCTCTAGGATTAGCAGTTAATTTGAAGGTGAAATCAATGTCAGTTGTTTTCAGTCAATGGGATGACAATCAGGTGTGAGTGGGCACCCTGTTTTATTTAAAGAACAGGGATCTATCAAAGTCTGCTCTTCACAACACGTTTGTGGAAGTATATCATGGCACGAACAAAGGACAGTTCTGAGGACCTCAGAAAAAGATTTGTTGATGCTTATCAGTCTGGAAAAGGTTACAAAACCATCTCTAAAGAGTTTGGACTCCACCAATCCACAGTCAGACAGATTGTGTACAAATGGAGGAAATTCAAGACCATTGTTACCCTCCCCAGGAGTGGTCGACCAACAAAGATCACTCCAACAGCAAGGCATGTAATAGTTAGCGAGGTCACAAAGGACCCCAGGGTAACTTCTAAGCAACTGAAGGCCTCTCTCATATTGCTAATGTTAATGTTCATGAGTCCACCATCAGAAGAACACTGAACAACAATGGTGGCATGGCAGGGTTGCAAGGAGAAAGCCACTGCTCTCCAAAAAGAACATTGCTGCTCGTCTGCAGTTTGCTAAAGATCACATGGACCAGCCAGAAAGCTACTGGAAGAATGTTTTGTGGACGGATGAGACCAAAAATATAACCTTTGGTTTTAAAAGAAAAAGCATTATGCTTGGTGTTAAAGGAAAACACTACATTCCAGCATAAGAAACCTTATCCCACTATGAAACATGGGTGGTGGTAGTAGATCATGGGTTGGGGCTGTTTTTGCTGCATCTGGGCCAGGACGGCTTGCCATCCATTGATGGAACAATGAATCTGAATTATATCAGAGAATTTCTGAAGAAAAATCTCAGGGACATCTGTCCATGAACTGAAATCTCAAGAGAAGGTGGGTCATGCAGCAAGACAACGACCCTAAAGCACACAAGCCGTTCTAACCAAAGAATGGGTTTAGAGAAGAAATAAAGTTAATGTTCTGGAATGGTCAAGTCACAGTCTGACCTTAATCCATCGGAAATGTTGTGGAAGGACCCTGAAGTGAGCAGCTAATGTGAGGAAACCCTACCAAACAGCCCAGAGCTGAAGCTGTTCTGTATGGAGGAATGGGACTAAATTAAAATTCCTCCAAGCCGGTGTGCAGGACTGATCAACAGTTACAGGAAACGTTTTTTTTAGTTGCAGTTATTGCTGCACAGGGGGGTCACACCAGATACTGAAAGCAAAGGTTCACATACTTTTTCCTCTCATTAATATTTAAATATTGGATAATTTTCCTCAATAAATAAATGACCAAGTATAATATTTTGTCTCATTTGTTTAACTGGGTTGGTTCTCTTTATCTACTTTTTAGGACTTGTGTGAAAATCTGATGATGTTTTAGGTCCATATTTATGCAGAAATATCAAAAAATCTAAAGGCTTCACAGACTTTCAAGCACCACTGCAATTAATGTCCTAACCCAAATATTTCCTTCCCAGATACATTAGCTTTCTTTCGGAGGATGGGCTCAATGCTTCCAAGCCGGTGTGCAGGACTGATCAACAGTTACAGGAAACGTTTAGCTGCAGTTATTGCTGCACAGGGGGGTCACACCAGATACTGAAAGCAAAGGTTCACATACTTTTGCCACTCACTAATATGTAATACTGGATCATTTTCCTCAATAAATAAATGACCAAGTATAATATTTTTGTCTCATTTGTTTAACTGGGTTCTCTTTGTCTACTTTTAGGACTTGTGTGAAAATCTGATGATGTTCTAGGTCACATTTATACAGAAATATAAAAAATACTATGGGGTTCACAAACTGTCAAGCATCACTGTATGTCTACATTGCAAATGCATTAAACAGTAGCTATGTAGAAAATGCTGGAGTGTTACTCTGAGCTTTGATATAAGGACGCTGGTGGGTGTAGTTAAGGCTTCTAATCAGAGGATCATGAGTTCGAATCTCCCTCCATAAAGGCTACTGTTTGGGACCTTGAGCACGATCCTTAACCTCCATCTCCGTAAGGTCTCTCTGAATAAGGGCATCTGAGTGGCTACATTCCTGTACATGGATTTCTTTCCAAAGAATGCGAATAAGTTGTGCAAATAAGCTTTTTGCTGAAAGGTGCACGTGAGCAGATGTGCCAGCGGCAGCAGACAAAGGGCCCTCTTGGATCTGTTTGTTTGTGATGTGTGCATTCGGCCTTCTGCTGAGAGCCGGCATTGTTGTGCAGTGGGGCATGGCAGGGGATGGTCCTATTGTTCTGCGCGGGTTTAAAATCAGCTCCCCGGTTATCAGTCCCCAGCACAGGCTGCTGCTCCACCCAGCACGCCTCCCTGCCAGCCCTGACCTGGGCACTGCAATCCATATCGACACATCCTGAGCTTTATTCAACCATTCTGAGCGGACCCGCAACAGCGCTCGCACCTTCGCTTCCCCTCTCTCACCTCCTCGCGAACACTCATTAATTCTCGTTCATTCGTTCACCCTGCCATATTCTGCAGTCTTGCCTGAGCTCGTATATCAACTGTCGGGGCTAAATTTTAATTCATTACATCCCATTAGGGAGTGTGCTGTTTAATATACGGGGAGCTCGACGGGATTAGGACCTAATTAACCCGACGATCTGCGTGTGCCAGCAGAAATAGCAGCACCATAGCCGGCTGCAGCCCTGCGGAGGGCCATGAGGAGCGTGGAGGAGGAGGGAAAGGCTCGCCGTACCTCTAGCAGAAAGCGAAACATATAAGCCTAGGGCGGCCTGTGATATTTCAGCTGCCTATCCACCCTGACCTGCACTATATAACAGAGACATACCGGGGGTCAATCAGAATCAAAAGAGAAATAAAGAAGCAAGAAGGAAGAAGCTAAAGGAAAAAGCAATAGAGATGGGCAACAGAAAAGAGACAGAAAGCCTCATAAATTCCCTCTGTGCTCTCAGGGACTAAGGGAGAGTCCGTAGGGTGCCAGGCATCCTTACCTCATTACCTCCACCTTTGTCTTTGTCCTGCGTGGCCACACTACTACTTCAGCCTCGACCGGCATTAAAACCAATTAGAAGTGCCTTCATTCTGTCACACTGCTTATTAGAACAGTACATATTCACAGCTCGCTAGGACAGAGCCATAATGAGCAGCAGAGGAGAGACTAATGGAGGTTTTTGCTCTCCGTTTCCATGACATAAACTCCAGACATTAATGAGTCAGGAGAGAGAAAAGAAAGGAAGGGAAAATGATACAGTTTCCGCATGAGGCATGTTAGCATCATAAATATCTAGAAAACATTCCAGTGGAAAGGAGCTGGAATTTATCCACCGATTGCACTACGCCTGAACGCACCGTGCCTACCTGAGACGTTTTCTATCCAGTCGGAGGTTGAACGGTGAGACAATTTCAAGAGACATCCACCAGATTAGCCTAGTGGACACCATTTACGCATTTGAAAACCCATCGGCCGACCTAATTAGGTACAGGCTATATAGCAAATAAATATTACAACAAATATACTGCTTTATTAACTCCACAGACTTCACTAGAACGTGAAAATGACTCGATCTAATGGACACTTCCCTACCATGATGACCACACGTCCTCTTTTTCCAGTTCTAAATGCTTACGTATTAAAATTGATTGTCCACCACTTGCTTGAACTGTTTGTAACCTTCCACCCTGCCCTTGAGTTTGCCCACCCTGTGCCGCCCTTCCGCCCTTAGTGTCCTGCTTAAAAAAAAAAAAAAAACAGGAAAAATATTTTCATCCCCTCCACTAAATAACTACTGAAATGCTTACATAACCAACCTTCTTTGTGTACAGCTATCTTGCTGAAACGTTTAAGTAATAAAAACGAAACGCTTAAGTAATAATATTAATCGGTGAAGTGAAGTGATTTTGCTCATTAAAAACAAAAAAGAACTACAAGGTGACGCTTAAATAGCCTATTGCACAGCTCCATTTGTTGGAGATGTAAAGGGAATAGAGAAACTTTAATAGATATGTTGTGCAAATGCACACATGCAGTACTGTGCAAAAAGCCTTAGGCCACCATTAGATTAGATATACTGTTGTTTTAGCAATGGTATTATGACCATATATAATTATTACTCAGTCTATTAGAATTAAACCAAAAAATTGTATGCAGTATTTGAAAAAAGGAAATAATCAGAAAAAAACTGCTTCTGTAAGTTGACCCTTTTACAGTCAAAAGAAGCTTGATCAGGAACTGTATTTTTAGAATGGTAGCAGCCAAGAAACCACTTTTCAGAAGGGGAACAGGGTGAAAAGGCCAAGATATGCTAAAGCTCACAAAGACTGGAATGAAGATCAGTGGGAAAGAGTATTATGAAGTGACAAATCCAAGTTGTTATATATGGTCATTACCATTGCTAAAACAATAAACCTAATCGTGGCCTAAGATTTTTGCACTGTCCTGGATAAATATAACGATTTTATGTATGATATCCAATATCACAATGACAGTTCTAGGCCTACATATCCAATTTAACCCAGGTTTGTGCCTCCAGAGGCTGAAATGAAACAAACTGTTTTAATACTCTGACATGAATTGATTATTAAATATTCAGAGAGCTACATTAGCGCCATCTGCACATCACCGGTGCATAGAACTTGGTAGTTTGGAGAATCTTTCTTTTAAAGTCACCTTACTCTACAGGCTTTCCAATCAAACTGGAAAACTATATAATTTGGTTGCAGATTCCCAAACATGACTTGCTGTGTAAGATGTAAGGGTTTTTTCCCTCTCAGTTTCGTTGATTATGTTCATGAACCATTTAATGTGATGATGTGATGAATGACAAGCTTAACCATGTCTTTGCATTATACTGTATAATGTTATTATTATTATTAGTAGTAGTAGTAGTAGTAGTAGTATTTTCTCCTTCTTTTTCCCTTTCGCCTCCTCTGATTGTCTTAACATATGATCACTGTAAGCATTCTGTGGAAAAAACTACAATGTCACATACTAAAGAAGACCAAAATTTTTGTCATGAATTTTTTTCCCAAAAATGGTCGGAGACACCACTTTCAGTGTTATGTCATTTATCAGACGCCCTTATCCAGATCAACCTACAACTGATACAGTCTTACAGTCCAAGCAATTGTGGGTTAAGGGTCTTGCTCAAGGACCCAACAGTGGCAGCTTGGCAGAGGTGGGATTTGAACCCTGGACTTTTAGTCTATAGTCTATAGTATAGTTTTCAGCTGAAAGAGTAAAAAGACTAAACTTTTGAATAGGATAAAACAAACAAATAAACTCAGTGCTCTGAAAAACAAGCTCTGAAAGCACATGGCTTTGCCCAAAATTTTTCAGACAAGGGGTTTAAATAGCAGATGGTGGGATTAAAGAAACATGGGACAGGTGGGAAAAATCTATATCAGAGGGGTCGGGGGCAAAATAAAGTCTTGGATGAATTCAGGAACACTGGAAACAGAGTTGGCAGTGGTGACAGGTAAAAAGGCTTAAAATCAAGCATAAAGATCTAAAATTTAATGGCAATAAAAGTGAGAAAGTACAGCATCTGAGGCACTCTCGTTCTGTTTTACCATGGTTCGGTTTATGATTTTTTTGGCTTTACAAATGGGAATCTGATAAAAACACATAAATGCTCATTCAGCAGAAACCATATTCTGCATTTTGAATTTCGAGTTTTCAAGCAAACTGCAATCACAGTTTATCTAAGATGTCAATAATACGACAGACGTCATACAAAAATACAAAATGAACTTTTGGTTTCAGTTCAGTTCAGTTTCAGCCAAGGATTATTTTAGTGTGTCACTATTACATGCTCTTACAATCCAAATGAAATGAAACCCAATTTGCACCAGCATAGTTTTAGAACATAATTATTACAAACAACTCAAGATTTGGGGTGGGGATTTTTCTTACAACTGCATGAATTTGAAAGCAAACTCCGATCAAAACGTCCTAGCTCATTTGCTCATATTAGCACCTGAGCAGTGATCTTGGTTTATTGAGTTGAATGTAAATTCAGCAGACCATTGGGACCCCAAGGACAACTTTCCATAAGCCATACAAAAGAGTCCTACACCAACTGAACATCATTTTTCGGCTACACTTCCAGAAGTCATAACATAATTCCAGTTAACAGAAAACCATTAATATGGTAAAAACTGGAGCACATCTGATCTTCATCCATGAATTAAAGCTAGTTCTGAGCAGCAGCAGCTCAGCAGCTTTTGGAAAAGCCTTCTCCTTTTCCTTCGAGTAATGGAGCTACGCTAGAATCCCCTTTAGCCTTTCAAGCGTAAAATACAAAATGCCTAGCCTGCCGGTACCTGATTCAATCAAGTGTGCTACACTGTATACCCATGGGCTACGAGTGGTGACGGGGAAAAGCCGACTTGCGCTTTAATTAATAACGTAATACCCTACACTCAAAAGCTAGGCCTTTGGCACTTTCTGGGTTGCCTCTCTCTTTTTTGTGTTTCTTGTAAATGCTTTCGAGACAGCAACAGTGACGCCTTTTTCCCTACTTCTGCTCACTTGTTTTAAAAGTATACAGTTGCATTTGATCTATTAATGCAAGAAATAGGGAAAAATAAAACCTTAGCTGTGATTGGTTTGAGGAAATTTGTTGGTAATAGATTCGGTGTAGAAAAGAAATAGGATTCTTTTGGTATATTTGTTCCGATATCTTACTTGTGAGTGACAGAAGTCACTTACAGCACAAGTCTACATTTTGAGATTTCTGAAACTGATAGAAGTGTGGAAAGGAAACAGCTCTGCTAGTTCTTCTTCTTATATCCTTTTGCATCCTGTTCTCACATATTTGATGACTGATGTTGCGATTATTAATAGGAGCTTTGAAAACATGTTCAGTAATTGTAACCCACTGATATGTTTTAGTGGTTATGCTTATTTAACTGTATGTCATACTTTCAGGGCAGAAAAGAGGCGCAGACAGTAGTGGTACCACACTGCTCCAGGGATCCAGCTTTGACACTTTGTGTACCTTATGTGATTTTCCTGGATGCTATGGTTTTCTTCCACCTTTAAAACACACCAGTAATTGAAGTGACTGCTTGAATGAATGAATAAATGAGTGTGTGATCCATCAGTCGACTGGTACCCCATCCATGGTGTATTCCCACATTGCACTGAATGTTCCTGTTGACAGGCCACAGATCCACCACCAGAATAATGTGTGACCAGGATAAAGTGCTGACTATCCCTTACTCAAACACACCCAGTGCTATCAAATTAGCTAATGTTACTCAAACATATAAAATGGCCCAAAAATGGTCCAGGCTTTCATTTGTCTTTTACTGAGGAGAGGCTTCTGTCTGGTCACGCAGCCATAAAGCATGGTGGAGTGCTGCAGTGATGTTTGACCTTCTGGAAGTTTCTCCCATCTCCACACAGGATCTGTAGAGCTTAGACGGAGTGATCATTGGGTTCTTGTTGTCTTACCAAGGCCCTTCTTCCCAAATTACTTAGTTTGGTGGAGCGGCCAGCTCTAGGAAGCATCCTGGTTATTCCAAACTTCTTCCATTTAAGAATTGTGGAGGCCACTGTGCTGTTGGGAACTTTCAGAGCAGCAGAATTTTTGTAGCCTTATTCTTCTTCTATTATATAGAATAATAATATAATATAATATAATATAATATAATATAATAATATTTTTATTTTTTATAATAATGTTATTATTATTATTCTTATTATTATTATTCTTATTATTATTATTATTATTATGTTTTACTTACATAGTACATTTTCCAAACTCAGTGTCACTTGACTAATATTTTTATTATTATTACAAAACCTGAAATTAAAAAGTATATTTGTAAAACTGTACACGTGTAAAGTTGCTTATATGTTGGGCCATAACCCCACTTTCAATGCTTAATATGTATAAAACAGCACTTCCTACAGTATTTAAATAAACGATGTGCTGAATTAAGAGCCAATTTAAACCCTATCTGGTAGATTATACTAATACCTTATATTTACACTAATATCTACTCAGTAATTTAATACCATAGAGCAGAGACTAACACACCTATATAAATGATACAGTAAATGAATAGTAGACATTAGAATTTTAATTACCGGAGGTAAGTTTTCCGCACCAGAAGACAACCAGTGATTATTCTAGCCCTGGGAGTAAAGCTGTCTCCCCATGTTCTGTCAAAAGGTCAATAATGGCCCGAGTGTGCCACACGCCTTACACTGACCTGGAAGGACCAAGCGCGACCTCAGTACCATGGGCACCAACCACTGGATCATCTAACATGCAAGCAGCCCCAAGGCATGAAAATCTGACATTTGCCCTCATTCAAATGAACAAAAACAATATGCTGCTCAAGCCGGCACTCACCCTGGGCCAACTCTAAATGCACAGGGGCCAAAGAGATGGGACACTGCTCATCTTCTGCCCCTCAGATACTTCTGTATCCCTGTATAATAATCGAGCAGATTCCTCAGGACTGGGGGTTTGGACTTAAAGAGTTATTCAGAAAGGGTAAATGGTCAAATATTTTAGTCTCCTGACCCCTATGTATTCCTTCATACTTGTTCTGTGCACAGACAGTGCTTTGGCAACCCAAACGCAAACATCAAACTCCAAGGTCTATAGTTCTGAGTGCACACGATTCTGTTTTATTATATGTAGACAAACACAGCGGTGCTTGAAAGTTTGTGAACCCTTTACAATTGGCTGCATTTCTGCATAAATTTGACCTAAAATATAATCAGATTTATACAGTCCTGACATTAGATAAGGAGAACTGGAATGGCTCATATCTGGTCATTACATCGTTGCTGAAACAACAAATCTAATGGTGGCCTGAGACTTTTGCACAGTATTGCAAATAAGTTGTTTTATTAGTCTAGTTAGTCTAATGAAGATCTTGGTAAATTAGGTGTTTGTGAATAAATAAAGTTTAGTATACGTGCGCCACAAGATAAATCGCACAAAGCTGTCTTACGTAAGTAAATCTTACGTAAGTACTACTGGGACACCAATAATGGCTTCATCAATACTGAACATGATTGCTGCGCGCTTCTGAGCTGCTCCCCTTATGGAGGTCACAGCGGGTTTCCGTGCAGTCCTCTCCTGGAGGAGCGAGCCCGCCGCAGGCTCTGCCTCCCTCCTTAAATGTTTATCTGTGTGGACGAGCTTTCTTTTCCTGTCTGCCGAGGTGCACAGGTCTCCGATCAGCATGCATCAGGACATAAGGGCTCTCGTGACTGCAGGCTATCTGCACGAGCTTGTGAACACCAGCAAGCGCCGGTACAAAGGTTGAGTATATAACCCTGCCTTTCTCTCCGACGTCCAAACAAAGTCCATTTCCCATCTTTTCATCACTCCGCCTCCGACTTTTGTAATATTCCTACGCTACATCGTACAGGGAGGTATTACAAATTTTGCACAAACACAATCCAATCATTCCGGCCCCAAACATGGAAAAATAGGGGGACCGGATAGTCCGTGAGCAATGTGTTGGATGGTTATTTTTCACGTTCTAATACAGCGGGAACACAAAACCCTGTGCCTATATCAGATTGCTTTTTGTGTACGAGTAGCCTGCAGCCATTCTCTACATGCTGATATTGGTTTTATATAAAGATTGCTGGCAATAACCAAACAGAAGGGTCTCGGTGCATGCTGCCATACACAGGCAAGCTTAGCTCACCGATCACCTCTCTCTCTCTCGCTCTCTCTCTCTCTCTCTCTCTCTCTCTCTCAGGCTTTGAGAAAGCTTGCATCAGTAGGAAGAAATAAATGTACTTATCTAGCTCTGTCAACTGTAAACCATTATTGATTAACAAACAAAATTTGTTCAAGCTGATCGATCAAACGCATTATCTTTTCTCTCCTCTCTCACTCTCTCTCCACCACTCTATTAACAGCTACCGAAGTGACTGCGTCGGCCCTATTGATGGCCACACAGGTTAAAGTGAGCTCTCCGCTCGAAAAAAAGGGCCGTAGGGCAATTAAAACACAAGCACTCGCACTTAAAGGTAATGGAGCAGAGTCTCGACTAACGGCTCCGAGCCCGGGGTGCCCGACACAATTCCGCAAGACCTAGCGCACTCCTCTTTTGCCTTCCCTCCCTCCATCCCTGATCCCTACTCCTTCTCCCTATCCTCCTCTTGCGAAGAAAAGCCTTCCAGCTGGCACACACCGAGTGCTTGGCAGATCGCAACGACATGAGAATTAAACCTACGTTGGTCTTGTTACTCCTTCTTAAGTATCAGACGACTCCAGCCATGCACAGGGGATTCGCCAGCGGAGAAGAAGCAGGATTCAATAGCACTCTTTAGCGCCTGCTGGCTGCAGGCCCATAGACTTGGTCAACTGGAAGTCACGTTGGAAGGCCAGAAAGATGCTCCGTCCAGGACAGTAACGAGACAATTAGCACGTGATGGAGGAGATGTAGCTTTAAATCGGTGGACAGTTACTATAGTAGTATACTATACTAAATTTAAAAGTGTATAACGAGGAAGCTCTTGAGGAAAGTCCTGCTTTATAGGTTCCTCTAGGGACCATGGTGCAGATTATCCACTACTCAATAACAAGCATGCCTATCAGGCCCTGATTAATGCACACAGAAAGCAGCAACTGATTCATGCTTTGAGGCATCAAAAGGTAGAGAGATGCTGAAGAGCATGTCGAAATGGTGTTTAACAGGGCTGTATAATGGAGCGACGTGTAGCCTCCCTAAACCCTTGCCAGTTCTTTGCTCTATACACCATTTAACCTTGATGATGCTGCCAAAACAAACTTGGGTGTACAAGTGGCTTGCCTTATTTTGAAAATGTGGATTTTTTGCTTTCTTAATCAGCTCCAGTAAGCATTCAAAAACAGGTAATTATTGCCATGATTTACATAGAACATGGACAGGGAGACATAAGTGCAGGAGTGCTTTCTTTATTTACAGCAAGCATAGTGCGACACAGTGCAAACGCAGTAAAGATAACTATTTATTTACATATTTCACTTTACATCGCTCTTCAGCAAGACAGACACAGGTTTACATCAACACTCAAGGTTACAGTGGTCCTTGAAAGTTTGTTTCTGCATGTATATGAACTAAAACATGATCAGATTTTCACACAAAATATTATACTTGGTCATTTATTTATTGAGGAAATGATCCAATATTACATATTAGTGAGTGGCAAAAGTATGTGATTCTTTACTTTCAATATATGGTGTGATCCCATGTGTAGCAAAACCTGCAACTAAACGTTTCCTGTAACTGTTGATCAGTCCTGCACACCGGCTTGGAGGAATTTTAGCCCATTCCTCCGTACAGAACAGCTTCAGCTCTGGGATGTTGGTGGGTTTCCTCACATTAGCTGCTCGCTTCAGGTCCTTCCACAACATTTTGTTTGGATTAAGGTCAGGACTTTGACTTGGCCATTCCAAAACATGAACTTTATTCTTCTGTAACCATTCTTTGGTAGAACGGCTTGTGTGCTTAGGATCGTTGTCTTGCTGCATGACCCACCTTCTCTTGAGATTCAGTTCATGGACAGATGTCCAGACATTTTCCTTCAGAATTCTCTGATATAATTCAGAATTCATTGTTCCATCAGTGATGGCAAGCCGTTCTGCCCAGATGCAGCAAAACAGGCCAAAATCATGTAACTACCACCACCATGTTTCACAGATGGGGGATAAGTTCTTAATGCTTGGAATGGCAGTGTTTTCCTTTCTCCAACATAACGCTTTTCTTTTAAACCAAAAATTTCCTGTGTTTGGGTCTCATTCCGTCCCCAAACATTCTTCCAATAGACCCTTCTGGCTCGTCCACGGATCTTTACAACTGCAGATGATCAGCAATGTTTCTTTTTGGAGAGCATGGCTTTCTCCTTGCAACCTGGCCATGCACACCATTGTTGTTTCAGTGTTTCTTCTGATTGGGGGACCTGACATTAACATTAGCCCCAATGTGATAGAGGCCCTTCAGTTGCTTAGGATTTTACCCCTGGGGTCCCTTTTTGACCCACGCCAAACTAGTACAACAACCCATTGCGCTTGGGTGATCTTTGTTGGTCGATCCACTCCTGGGGAGGGTAACAATGGTCTGAATTTCCTCCATTTTGTACACATCTGTCCTGACTGTGGACCTGGTGGAGTCCAAACTCTTTAGAGATGGTTTTTAACCTTTCCAGCTGATGAGCATCATTCAACAACTCTTTTTCTGAGGTCCTCAGAAATCTCCCTTGTTCGTGCCATGATACACTTCCACAAACATGTGTTATGAAGAGCAGACTTTGATAGATCCCTGTTCTTTAAATAAAACAGGGTGCCCACTCACACCTGATTGTCATCCCATTGATTAAAAACACCTGACACTAATTTCACCTTCAAATTAACTGCTAATCCTAGAGGTTCACATACTTCTGCCACTCACTAATATGTAATAAATAAATGACCAAGTATAATATTTTTGTCTCATTTGTTTAACTGGGTTCTCTTTATCTACGTTTAGGACTTGTGTGAAAATCTGTTGATGTGTTAGGTCATATTTGTGTAGAATTATAGAAAATTCTAAAGGGTTCACAAACTTGCAAGCACCAATGTATATCTTAAATTTGAAATTGCATCAGTGTACAGCACGATTTTATTAAAAAGACAAAGATAAAATGGGCAAAAGAACACAATATTTGGACGGAGAATGACTAGGAAAAAACAGTAGAAAACTACTGAGCCCTCGTGGGATGAGTTTGACAGTAAGGTCTGACAAAATGCCTAACAAAATGCTGACCAAAGCCCTTGAGAACCTCGTTATGACACATGGACTCCAAGAAGTACCGGCCAGCCCAGTTCCATAAACTGACTCACTGAAACTTATAAGTGAGCTGCAAAGGACAGAACATGAGCAGATCTAGGACCCCAAAGGATCTGGAAGGATTCTGTATCAAGGTGTGGCTGAGACTTTCCAATCTCATTAAGATCTATAAATGACACAGTATTGATATGTTGCTTTGCCTTAGCAAACTATTACTGTGTGTTGACTGTACCACTGTTTGCCACCTAGACATAAGTTAAACAGTCTGTTCTGACTCTATATTATGTGCAGTAGAATACGTCATGCTCATATGACAAAATAATTACTAGTTGGTCTATTTAAAAATTTCCCCATGTTTTTGCAACCTGGAGTGTCAAGCTAGCACAAAAACAAATTACTCTTAGGTCTATCTGCCTCTACTGTTGTACACCGAAATCGATAAAGCCTTTTATTATGAAAAAAATTTGAAACTGCATCCCTACTCTCTCTCTCTCTCTCTCTCTCTCTCTCTCACCCTCCCTTCACCAGGTTCCTGCCACTATCACTCCTGCTATTGATAAGATGTCTAAATTTATTGCAGAATAATTTGGAGGGAAGAGAGATAAAAGGTTGCTGAATAAAATATGAGCAGCAGGCTGTAAATTGTGGCAATGCATATCATTTCATTCAAATGTAGGACGCAATTACCATCTGCGACGCTCATCAGCACCTTCCTTTATGACTTAATTATATGTTTAATGCTATCAGATCAAGGAAAGGGCAAAACAGATGAATGAGGGAGAGAGGGAGAAAAGATTCGGCAACAAGACAAAAGGCATATGAAAAAAGTAGCATAAAGGATGGAACTGATTTCATTTACCGGCAAATAGAGAAAGTTAATTTAGACACAATGTGGGCTCATCTCCTCGGCTGGTGTACGATAATAAAAAGATGTGTTTGCCAATAGGTCTCATACAAATTTAACAAAGGGAGTCAACTTCTTCAAAACTGTCACACGTCTTCCAGAATTCATTTGGAAAAATAGCTTAGAGGTGTCATTTATCGCTGGCTCTTTAGGATGTATGATCAAAATGATTATACTGTAGACAGAAGTTAACATGTCTTTAACTCATGGTAATAATGGCCACATCCTTGTGTATATGTGACTGGATTGGATGCTACTAGTTAGGTGAGCTTGGGTGTTGGGGTTCAAGTTGAATTGGACCTCATTGATCTCTTTAGACAGAGCATTGGAATTCAGTTTGCACTGGACTGTCAAGCTGGGTTTAATTTTTGGCCATTAGGAGTCAAATTAGATTGGACTTCAGTAGTCTGGTTAGTTTGGGCATTGGGAATATGTTTGAACTGATGTTATTAGTCAGGCTAACTTGAAAACTGGAAATCAGATTAGTATGGGCATTAGGCGATAGAATCGGATTTAATACTGAAATTAGGAGTCAGAATTGTTTAGCTTGGGCATTGGGAGTCAGGTTGACTTAGTAGTTGGGTTAGCATGGAAATTGTAAACAGCTGGGGTAGGGTAACATAAGAAATTCCTGTTTTTGGCATTCAGTGTCATCTTGACTTGATAATTAAGAGTTCCGTTAGCTCGAGCCTTTCTAGTCAGTTGGTCCCAGACATACCTTTGAGTCAGGTTAACATGGATTTTAGATGATGGATTAACTTTGACGTTATTAGTCCAGGTTAGCCTGGGCACTGGGTGTCAGGTTGGTTTGGGCATTAAGATTCAGGTTAACTTTGGTATTCGGAGCCAGGATGGCTGTGAGGCTCCAGGCAGGCTAGAGGGCATGAGATGAGCCAGTGCCAGTACTGTCGAAACTCTGAGACTTCAGCCAGCTTTCACTAATGACTGACATTTAACATGGCAGCCGCACCAACCTCTGCCACAGCCATCAGACACATGACACAGTCCCTTTTACAGACTGGAAAAGCTTGCATCTGGAACACATTAAGGGGTTCTGTTTAAACACCATGATGTGTATATCTACTATATATACTATATACAAAAATCCATTTTTTATAATGTATTATATGCATTAATGGAGTTGTATTGTACAGGTGCTCCCTGATGTACAACAGCTCTGACAAAAAATTAAACGTATCATGAAGTGAGGAGTTTGCTGGGTGTTTGGTAGAGCCGTCTGTCCTGTATCATAGCAAAGATAGGGAAAGGATACTCTGATAAGTCATAAGTAAATTAATGTTTAAAACGTAAATTAATGTTTAAAACACATATTCACATACAGTTGGACAAAATCATTAACACAAAGCTTACTTTACAATAAAGTATTGAAAAATATGTGGTAATTTAGTGAGTAATGGATTGAGAGTGAAAAATAAAAGCAAAACACTTACTCTACTGATTAACTCAGGGCACAAGAATAGCTGCTAAGCCCGTGTTCTGAAGCATTCTCAGGCTTCCTTTAATTTCAGTTTTTTCCTTTATTTTCCTTTAATTTCGCATGGCTCGACTCGCAAGTCCACCGAGTACCGAGCAAATGACAAGAACCAAGACAAATCTTTCTAGTCAAAATGCATCGAGAACTGAATTTGATGAATTTCAAGGTGGTAGAGAACAAGGTATGTATATATTGAATATATGTACTGTATATTGTATGTATATATATATATACATATATATATACTGTATGTATGTGTGTGTGTGTGTGTGTGTGTGTGTGTGTGTGTGTGTGTGTGTGTGTGTGTAAGCCCCCACATAAAGCATTAGTCACCTTGCATTTTTAAGGTGATAGTAACTTCAGGCTCCTGCAGATGGCTAGGTTAGGATTGCTATCTAGACATGGATGGTCAGGCTATAAATACCTGTGGGGTGGGCAACGGGATTCATAGATTGAGAAGAGGTGGTACAGTGCAGTAAATGTATCGTTCAATGAGTGGAAAATGGCCCACAAAGCAGATGTTAATGCTTAGCAAAAATGAGCGATTGCATTTGGACATCCCAAAGGCCATATTGGAAGGAAGTAGCTGAATTTCCAGGTGTATCAAAGCGTACTGTTATACAGGTCTACCTGCACTGGCAAAAATCCCAGTCTACAGGAAATTCTCGTCAGAATTCGTGGAGGTATTACACACTATTAGGTACATTACAGTCACAGATAATTGTTTGTTTCTTTGTTTTATTAAATGCTGTATCAGCATCAATGGCTATATTCACGACAGACACAAGATCAACACACTAGTCATGAGCCGATTAGAGTGACCAATTAACCTCATGCATGTCTACGGAATGTGGGAGGAAACCAATGTACCCAGAGTAAACCCACGTGGACATGGGAAGTACATGCAAACTCCACACAGGAGTCCGAGGTCAGGATCGAACCAGGGATCTCGGAGCTGTGAGGCGACAGTGCTAACCTCCTGCACCACTGTGCCAACTCTCATTTTATTTATTTATATATACAGTATATGACTATATGTAGGCTTACTTAATTATAATTATTAATAACAATAATAATAATAATAATAATAATAATAATAATAATAATGTAGTGATAACAATAATTTATTTAAATGGAATGGTCATATAGCTTACAAACTGGAGACAACTCTGAAAAAGAAATTCTTTGTCAGATACAGCTGTGCTATATGACATGCTAAAAACGCTTTATATAAAGAACACAGAATTTTAATGGCCAATTGTATTCAATGGCATTTATACAAGCTTGTAAAATATACTAGCTCGGTAACACACTGGTAGTAAAATGACATGACAACACAGAAGACAGAAGTTGATTTATTTTTATTGTTGTTGTTACTGAAAATCTACCTACAGAGAATGAGTCATATTTGTATCATCATTACTTTCACTTTAGGCTTCACACCTGAGCATGGCCAAAATATAGCAAATCACTGCACTTTCACATCACTATGGTGTTACATTTTTTTCCTCAGGGAAATATTCAAGAACTGTTTGAATATACTGACTTAGTGTAGTCAATTATCTGCCATTTTCAATGCAGTATAAAATATTTTCCATACTATGGATATGTGCAGAATAAAGCAATTTAACAAGAACTGCTCAGGCATCCAGTTTTCAAGCCAATATCCAGCCAACAGCATCCAATGGTCAAAAACTGACACTGGTGAAGGATTTGAGGATCATTAACTAAACAAAATTAAATTATGAAATAAAATTGTTTTTAAAATTACGTAACTGTGCATCCCACAAGGGCGGTACCAACAAGGTAAGTGTCTAGCAGCCAGCAAGTGTGTACTGTGTGTACTGTGCTTAAAAAAGACAAGAAGCACTAATTAGACAATATCATAAAATAATTAGTACTTGTACTAATGATGATAATGGTCATAATGACTTTTAATCATTTTATAAACAAGTTCAGCTAATCCTGGTTAATAGCATATATTGTATTTCCGAATGCTTCACTCACCTGCAGCTCCGGTTTTATGTTTCCGAGTCGCTGCTATTAAGGCACAGAACAAAGGCGCCATCTTGTGGCTCGAGAAAATCAGTCGCGTATTGCACAAAGGAAAAGTGTTCAATTTCAAGCCCCCTAGCTGGGTGAGGAGAAATCTAGGATGAAATAAATTCAGCTCTAAATAATTAGCACAGACTATAATAATCTGTCTTTGGAAGCAGCTTTCCCAGGCACATGTTCAAATTAATACACATTTATTTAAATCAAACTGTTTTTATTGTTTTTTGTTTTTTGTTTTTTTTGAAGAGACGTTTAGAAAGTAAAATACAGATTATTCACCTATTTTTTTCCTTGTTTTTTTGTTCCAAAGTTTTTGCGCTGTGAGTTGATGTGCGTTTTGGGCAGTAGAAGCAGATTTGTCTGGACACTGGGTGTCATCCTCACTATGGTCTTTAGTAGTTAAGTTACTTTAGGTATCAGGATTATGGTTTTACTCTTTACACTTAGAAAAAAACCTAAAACATCTTGTATAAAGCCTGTCAGTGGTGGAAGAAGTTCTCAGATCTTTTACTTTCCATTAAACAGTTTAATCTACGTGTAACAACAAACCAATCTCATTTAAGCATAAAATAAAAACCTTCCCAAACATAGGCGAGCACCAAACAAGTCTGATTTTAGAAGGGAATTTAATTCTGAACTTCAATTTATATCAGACAATTCATATTTAGAATACAGCCTGAACAAATAATACATATAATGCATAATAAATACGTTAATAACTTTACATCACATCTCCGAAAGCTCTATCTTGATAAACTGACCGCATAGTTGAATTTTCAACAACTACATTCTCGCCTAAAAAAGTCTTATAACTTCATTCTGTGACACAATAACAGCATTATTTTAGAAATTATACATCCAATAGAGAGTCCTCTCATCCACCATTACAGAACTGGCAATGCATTGTGGGATATTTTGCTTTCCAAGTCCGCACAAGTCTGCTAAGATGCCTCCTTGATAATATGGCCGGAGAAAGGACACATCTGGGGATTTGGAGCGGACTTGGTTAGATGGGAACTTAGAAATGGAACAGTACTTGGGCTGCCACTGATGACGTTTCACAAGTAGGCTACACAAGAACACAAGCACAGGAAAGTATTGAGACACAGCCCAGGTTTGTTTGAACATTAGCATTCAAATTTTGGCCTGAATGTGAATAGTCAGGATAACATGGTCATTAAAAGATTGGTTAGCATCGCCTGGTCAGGTTATAGCTTGGCTATTGGTTATTTTGTGGCTTAACAGTCAGGTTAGCTAGGGGGTTAGGGGTCAGGTTTGTTTCTGTGTTAACAGTCAGGTTGGCTTGAAGACTAACAGTCCATTTGGTTTTGAGCATTAGGGGTCAGGCTGAGTTAAGGATTAGAAGTCTGTCTGATTTGGGGACAAGAAGTCAGGTTGGAATTGAGATTAGAAACCAGGTTGATTTGGGGATTAGAAGTCAGGTTTCTTTAGGGATTAGAAGTCAGACTGGTTTGAGGTTTAGAGGTCAGAATGGTTTAGGGATTAGAAGTCAGCTTGGAATGGGGAGTAACAGTCAGGTTGGTTTAGATATTATAAATCAGATTGGTTTGACAATTAGAACTCCGGTTGATTTAGGGATTAAGAGTCAGATTGGTTTGAAGATTCGAAATCAGATTAATTTAGGGATTAACAATCAGTTGAGTTTCAGGATTAGATATCAGGTTGATTTGGGGATAAGTAGTCAGGTATGCTTAGAGAGTAACAGTCAGCTCGTTTGGTATGGGGATAAACAGCTGGCTGGTTTGGGGATTAGAAGGTTGGTTTAGGAATGGAGCCAGGATAAAACTTGGGAGTGGATCTGCATTTCTGAAAATCAGCATTAAAGCTGTACTACAGATCAGATCATCAGATCCTAAACATCTTGTCCTTGAGGGTAAGGAAAAAAGTGTAAGAGGTAAGATGGCAACACTGGGTGAAGTACAAATGGGATTATTATTTGAAATGAATGCAATGTACAAGTAATGTACTTGTAGCAACCAACTTCTAGCTTATTCATGATGATGTGTGCATAAAGAGCTTTATACTGTATGTGTGTATTCCTTTAGACTTTGGACTCCATTGGATTTCTCTCATTATGTGCCATTTTAACCATGTCTACAAGGAGACCTCCTGTTACCAGTCTTCCATAAGAACTAAAATTCTCATTTTCTCTCTCTGTTTTTTCTCCTTCTTCATCCCCCCCCCCTCTCTCTCTGTGACTGACAGGAAGTCCACTGGGGTCAATCCAATCCTGTATGCCCAAGTGTGATTTACATAATGAAGCACTGGGCATCGTTTACAAGTTACCTAGGCCCTTGTAACAAATCCCTCATTTTTACCTGAGCAGCAATCCAGGACTCTTTGAGAAAGATATCCAAGCAGCAGTATATTATGGAGCTAGCAGTCATTAAGAGCCAGCGTTCCTTTCCTGTAGCTGCAACATCACCAGCAGGGATGATGATGATCAGCTATTAGACTGACCTGCAGCCACCATCCGTGAAAACAGTATTCCCATTTCCCATGCAAGCTTCTTACAAGTTACAGAGGAAAAGTAATTGATTTAAAATTAATTGTGTAAAAGGTCTCTATGATGGGTACCATCTGTCCAAACAAGCTGCACATTCAGCTTTAAAAGAAAAGCTTAATCTAAATTAATTAAAGTGCTAACAAATTAAATACATCATAGTTAGCACAGGAGCGAGACTACCGCAGGAAATGTTATGAAACAAATTAGCTCCAACAATGAAAGAAAATTACTTTAACATAACTAAATATTTTACAAGTCGTTTTTTCCCGCAAGCATATTTCTTAATGAATTCTCTATTAATAATTTAAAATAAATTTCGCACATTTTGTGCAATAATTTTTTTGGCACGGGAAATGTCAGTGGGTCAGATTTAACCACAGTCCTGCTGGCTGTCTGTTCCAACAAGAGACACATTAGCTAAACATGACCCCTATGCAAATGAGAGACCAACTGTTGTAATTTCAATTCCAAAGCCTAATTAGCATGCTATAAAGACGCAACAGCGGATCATTCACCTCCACTCGTGCCGTGCCGGAGACTGTTTAACAGCAACTGGAAACAGCTCAATTAGAGCTCTGTCTGATTGGGATCTGTTTCACGCTTTGCTTATACAGTAATATATATCGTATACATTTTATAAACATGCATACACGCATAACAGTAAGAACTGGTAAAGATATGTACACTATTAATAAAAAGGCAGTATATTAAAACTGTCAAGTTGTCACCTGGATGTAATTGGTTAATGAACAAGCCTGTGAGCTAATGAATGTCATGGGGATTGGGATGAGGCCTCAGGGCTGTCCTCAGGCTAATCAGCCGAAAGAAGCTCTATGAAAGCGTCTCCGCCAGGACGAGAAGGCCAGACACTCTGGGATCTGAACTCCCATCTGACCACACAAACAGCTGCATGTGGCACCAGCCTGCTTACCAGACCATTCTCTCAGCCATCCTCCCTCTTCCTCTCTCTCTCCGTCTATATCTCTGGTTTGATATCATCTTTTTTGCCATTGTCCATTTACAATTTACTTTATTTTTATCTGTGTCACCCAACCATGACAACATTATTTCCAACAGCATCTGTGGTTTAAAGCCTTTTTGGGTGGATTCTTTTCCTCTTTTCCATTTTTCTTTCTCCACAATGGGCCCCATTTGTTCTATCATAATTGTTTTGTCCAATTCCATATACCTGAATCAGCACTAACATTAAAACGACTTGCCTTTGTCCCCCTCTTGCTGCCAAACTCTGACCCGTCAAGGCATGAAGACCTCTGAAGGTGTCCTGTGGTATCTGCTACAGAGGTCAGCAGCAGATCCTTTACGTTCTTCAAGCTGCACAGTGAGGCCTCAATCAGATTCAGACCCGGGTAGTTTGGAGGCCAAGTCAACACGTTGAACTCTTTGTCATTCATTCATTCATTGTCTCATCCACGTATCCTAGTCAGTGTAGCGGGAGAACCGGTGCCTAGCCGGCAACACGCTGCAAGGCAGGAACAACCCTAGACAGGGCTCCAGTCCATCGTAGGGCACATACACTCACCCACTGATACACAAACTCGCACACTAAGGGCACTCTGGAAACACCAATTAACCTAACACACATGTCTTGGGAATGTGGGTGGAAACTGGAGTATCTGGAGAAAACCCATGCAAACTCCACTTGATCAGTTCTGATCGAACCGGGGAGCTCAGCGTTGTGAGGCAACAGTGCTAACTCTTTATTATAATCCTCATATAATTTATAAAAGTATATAAGATCACCGGACAAAAAAATGAGTCACCTGTAACTGAAATGTACCTAATAGTGTGTAATACCTCCACGACCACGAATAAGAGCTGGGTCGTTTCTGAGCGTCGGCAACTTTCAGCCGATCTTGCATCCAAGAATTCATCAAAGTTTGTTCCTGGTAGTCCCACAGATTTTGTTGTCTAGTCCAGATGTGTGACTGCTCCTGAATGGTCATCATGCCAATCAGTCACATTTGCAGCCCTGTGAAAGTGAGAATTGTTGTCTTGGAATACAGAGATAGTAATGTTATGGTCCTCAGTAAGATAATGAGGAAAGGCAAAATCTGGTTGTCCAGCAAATTTGTCCATTTGTCCATTCAAATTTACTGTCACCTCAACAAAAGGACCCATTACAGCATAATTAAAACACCCCAGAACATCACAGAACCTTCTCCAGCCTGGACCACACCTTGCTCGCAGTCCTCATCGAAGACTTCCTGAGGTCTTTGATTAACACCACACCTAGCATTATACAAATACAGAGTAAAACAAGATTCAACTGACCACATAACATGTTTCCAGATCAATCCAATTTTTGTGTATTTTTGCTTTGTGAGCAGAAGTGAGCAAAGGCCTCTTGCTTGCCACTCTGCTCCATATGTTCATGGTATGCAGTTCAATATATATATATATATATATATACTTTTAGGACTTGCTTAAAAGTTTGATGATGCTTTAAGTGATATTTATATGAAATATAGAGAATCTAAATGGTTCACAAACTTTCAAGCACCACTGTTTGTGTGTGTTTCAAAATGCTTTTGTTCTTTCATATTTCTATTGCATGTAAGCAAATTTTCAATTTATCTCTTCAGCAATTCAATAGATAAATTACTGTGTTACTGCTAATGTCAATATTTATAGTGTTTAACTACAATCTTTTTTTATATAATATATTTCCTTATAATGTTGATATTTTCTATTTGATTTAATCACATTCTGCTACAATGCAGCACATGTAATCTTTGTGGTTCAGACAATACCTTCCAGGCAGTGAATAATTCCAGCTGAAGTTGTACAGGCCTGAGGGTTGGGACTCCACTCACAGGATCACTGCTGATGCCTCAACGCTGTCCCATGACGGCCCTGCTATGGACTTAGGTCCCCTCTATGGTCACTCCTGCATAAGCAGCAGACAACATGTATCTCCCCGTGACCATGACCAGCAATGAGTAAGAACTACATTAATAATCGAAGTTACAAAATGCATTTCATATCAAGTAAAGTTGTAAATACCACTGTTTTGTCAGAAGTACAGTCCAGGCAGACACAGGAACACGTTACAATGATGATGTAACATGATGTGATTGGCAAATGACTCAAATCTTTTGTGCTTCCATCTTTTACATCATGTTTTGAAATGTTATTTTCCTATTTACAGCAGCCTTTAAAAGGGCATTGTTATCTATTGTTACATAGCTTTCTTTGTGTTGTTTACTTACAGGTAAAACTGGATAAAACAGTAATTCAATTATCTCTGTGAATTAGTTTGTGTGTATGTGTTGGGGGAGGTCACATTTAAATATCATTGTGGGAGCCAAATGTACCCACAAGGATAGAAAAATGTGCCTTTTTTTTGTGGGAACATTTTGCTGGTACCCACGAGAAACTGCTTTTGTTTTTAGACAAACTGTATTTTTCTTTTGAAAACCAATACAGTGAAAGATTTGCTTTAGGTTACTGAGGTTAAGATAGGATCGGTGTGGGTGTAGCATTAATTAGTGGTCCCCACAATGGTAGAGAGACAAGCTGTGTGTGTGTGTGTGTGTGTGTGTGTGTGTGTGTGTGTGTGTGTGTGTGTGTGTGTGTGTGTGTGTGTGTGTGTTATACTCAGTGTAGGTGTTTAGAACAGAGTCACAACTACGGGGGTGATTATAGGACAACAATAATAGTCATTCATTCATTTGTTCATTACCTTTTAAACCTGGTGCAAAGCAAAAACCAACCTCGGACAGGCTGCCAATCCATCATATCATAGGACACACACACACACACACACACACACACACACACATACACACACACACACATAGAGTTTATCTCACAATAATTGTGGGGACCT